>SJYT01009552.1:3790-14673 GCA_006410635.1 Cephalophus harveyi
TGTGGTACATATACACAATGGAGTATTACTCAGCCATTAAAAAGAATACATTTGAATCAGTTCTAATGAGGTGGATGAAACTGGAACCTATTATACAGAGTGAAGTAAGCCAGAAAGAAAAGCCCCAATACAGTATACTAACACATATATATGGAATTTAGAAAGATAGTAATGATAACCCTGTATGCGAGATAGCAAAAGAGACACAGATGTATAGAACACTCTTTTGGACTCTGTGGGAGAGGGAGAGGGAGAGGGTGGGATGATTTGGGAGAATGGCATGGAAACATATATAATATCATGTATGAAATGAGTCAGCAGTCCAGGTTCAATGCATGATACTGGATGCTTGGGGCTGGTACAGAGACGACCCAGAAGGATGGTACAGTGAGGGAGAAGGGAGGGGGGTTCAGGATGGGGAACATGTGTATACCTGTGGAGGATACATGTTGATGTATGGCAAAACCAATACAATATTGTAAAGTAATTAACCTCCAGTTAAAATAATTAAATTTATATTAAAAAAATTTTAAATGCAAAAAGTTTAATTTTTTTTAAAGAGGAACTGGTACCTTTACAGACCCCATTTTCTATGCTGACAATCTTCTTCTCTAATTTATTTTTTCTCCTGGCTTAGGATTCTTACCTGTCTTAAGTTCAGTTTGGGAATGTGTATCTAATATCCTTACTTCCTGGTTACTATACCTAGATTTCTAGCTTCTCTTTTCAGTAATGTGGTATTTTGGTCCAACTCCTGATAATACCTTTTGCTTTGTGGTTTGATGTTGGTGTTCTTTATTCTACACTAGATAAATACGATTATGATGACTCTGCCATAGTGGTTTAGCAGAAGAATCTTATTGAGCTGCTGTTTTTTTAGTGTGATCTTTTGAAACTAACTGATTATTATTAAGCAAAAAGTAGATTCATGGCAGTTTGTTCAGGGGGATGGTTGAATGTCTTTACAGCTGGAAACTACACAACCATCGTCAACAAATAGGGAAATGCTGCCTGTTAGCACTCTCCTTTATCCCATTAACTTAAACACATACTATTGCAATATGAAAAAAAAATCAGACTTTGCATGTTTTACTTTATATAACTGATGATGTAACAAAAGGGAATCGCAGGAAATTTTCACTGAATCATCTTAAAATGGTTAGAGATTCATCCATTTTTGGAACAAGTATGAACTAACATTTTGGTTATACTGTTCTATTTGCTTTGTCAGTAGAAATAGTCTAAGGTATATAAATCAGATTGCCAATATTATCCATTTTGGTACAACATAAGCATTATGATTCATTTCTCATTACAAATTGAAGGTGTGTAGAAAAATAAACGGAGAAGGCAATGGCACCCCACTCCAGTACTCTTGCCTGGAGACTCCCATGGACGGAGGAGCCTGGCGGGCTGCAGTCCATGGGGTCGCTGAGTCGGACATGACTGAGTGACTTCACTTTCACTTTCCACTTTCATGCATTGGAGAAGGAAATGGCAACCCACTCCAGTGTTCTTGCCTGGAGAATCCCAGGGATGGCAGAGCCCGGTGGGCTGCCATCTGTGGGGTCGCACAGAGTCGGACACGACTGAAGCGACTTAGCAGCAGCAGCAGCAGCAGAAAAATAAAATTAATGAAAAAATATTCAAGCAGATCTTTTTGCTTACAGCAAGGTAAACAATCACTATCACAAGAGCAAAGTATTTGTATCCAAAAGATTCATGCAACAAAACATAGCCAGAATAAACTTTGGATTTTTATGAAAATCATATAAAGCACTCTATCTTCCATAATTAATTTTTCTAATTATTCTCTAATATTATAAATCTATAATAATCTAATGTTTCTCAAATTTTTTCTAATAATTTTTTTCTCAATAATTGTCTAATAATTTTCTTCTACTGGTCCTTCTTCCACCACAAAGGACACAGGATGGAGAGTTATACGTTAACTCTGTCAGGACTTCTTTTCTCTCACCTGAAAGCAAGGAATTGATCTTTCCAACTCAAAAATCTATCTATAAGACTCTGATTCCCTCAACCATCCTTTCAGTCTCTGTGAGAGTTGAAAACTGTCATATTTCTCAGAAAAACCTCAAAAGGAATGACAAAATGAAGGTTATTAGGAGATGTGAATGACTGCTTTTTTTAACTCTCATGCTTTGGGAGCTTTTATCTTGAGCCTAAAAGCCATAAAGACAAAGAGTGCAATAATTGCACTTAAAATGAGGGATATAAAAGTCAGGTTGAATTGTAGCTTCTCGTTTTCTACAACCTTAATTATGCAACAATACTTGATGTAACTGGGCTTTGTGAGCCAGAAATTAAGACAAATGTCCTGTCAAAGTGTTAGAATATTTGAAATTGCAACTGTCTCTGAAAACCCAAGTCCATGAGAAATATAAGAGAGGCATTATTTTCTCCATTTGTCAGATGAGAAAACGGAAGCCTAGAAAGATTTAGTGGAGGGAGCCTAGGAAAAATAGACCCCAGTTGATAAAACCCACATGCCCTTTCTCTAAGACTAGTGTTCTTTAAAATGTATAGTCAATCTCTGCCTCCTCAGAACAGGCCTTGAAAATCACATACCTAATGAACTTCCTAGTCACATCTCTCCTTCAAATATTCATTAAAATTCTGAAATCAAAGTGTATAATTATATAATAAAAACAATTAACATTTTATGGGAAAGATCATAGTTCTAAAATTTTCAATCAACAGTAATTTTGCCTCAGATAAACTTCATGAGCTGTAATATTGCCACTGTACAAAGATACATTAAAGTTGATGAAAAAGAAAAAAAATGGTATACAAACCACTTGAATCAGAAAAAAATTGTGAATGAATATTTTAATATAGCAATTTATTACTTCCATGACTTTTGTACATGATTTAATGACCTGAATTAACTGTGTAGCTTCTAACCTTTAAAAGCTCTAACTTGCCTAGTTTTACTTGATGAAACTTCTTCAACCATTATAACATTCTGACATATGAACAAACATATCCTGATCATGTACAAACAGCATGCAATTATAATATAATTTTTGAAAATTACCTTGTTACCTAGGCAGGAAAATGAACTATAAAATTATGGGAAAAAAAAAGAAGGAAGTGTTATTGAGCAATGCTAAATGCTAATCTGTCCAATTTGTTTAACATAACTGAACTTGTAAGAATTGACAGGGACTCAAATGTTCAACAAATCCTGCTGATGGGCATTTATTAATACTTTGAGCATGTGTATGCCTTTCCTGCAATTTTTCTGTGATGGTCCAGCAGTACACTTGTGCTCAGACCCCTTTGGGACAGTCACGGATGTCTCCAAAGCAGCTGTGGCTGGAGTGTCACCTATGGCAATAGCAAAATAAAAAGTTGACTAAGTGGAATGCTGAAGAACTGATGCTTTTGAGCTGTGGCATTGGAGAAGACTCTTGACAAGAGTCCCTTAGACTACAAGGAAATCAAATCAGTCGATCCTAAAGGAAATCAACCCTGAATATTCATTAGAAGGACTGATGCTGAAGCTGAAGCTCCAATACTTTGGCAGCCTGATGCAAAGAACTGACTCACTGGAAATGACCCTGATGCTGGGAAAGGTTGAAGGCAGGAGGAGAAGGGGGCAACAGAGGACAAGATGGCTGGATGTTATCACTAACTCAATGGACATGAGTTGGAGCCAGCTCCGGGAGATGGTGAAGGACAGGGAAACCTGGCGTGCTGCAGTCCACGAGATTGCAGAGTCAGACATTACTGAGCGACTGAACAACAACAAATTGGAGCACATCTATGAGTATCCTCATCTTGTGCTTGTGCTTACATATTATAGTTTCATGATAATCATTAAGTCAGTAAAGAAGCAGGAAAATGAGATCCTTCTTTACATGTCTGTATCACTCTTTAGATAGCAAGTGGTAGATAAAGTTATTGTCATGGTTACAAAAATAAACTTTAGTCTGTATATGTGTATATACACCATCTATCTATATAGATAGGTACTGAGCTCTATGTTTCACACATTACATATTATTTAATCTTCATAATAATCCTGTGAAATGAGTATGAGCATTTTCCCATTTTACAGATGGGAAAAGTAGGAAATAGACAAATTAAAGGATAAATAACCAAGTCACACAGTTGCAATTATTTAAAGCTGAGATCTGAGTTCAGGCTCTTCTCACTACAACACATTTCAAGGTCAGCTGGGCCTAGAGCAAGTAAATAAGGCTAGATCAGGTTGAAATAAAGGCATTCAGAAGCAGCTCTGAATACAAAGTTTTTTTTAATTTAAATTTATTTATTTTAATTGGAGGTTAATTATTTTACTATATTGTATTGGTTTTGCCATACATCAACATGAATCTGCCACGGGTGTACACGTGTTTCCCATCCTGAACCCCCCCTCCCACCTCCTTCCCTGTACCATCCCTCTGGGTCATCCTAGTGCACCAGCCCCAAGCATCCTGTATCCTGTATCAAACCTGGACTGGTGATTCGTTCCTTATATATTATACACGTTTCAATGCCATTCTCTCAAATCATCCCACCCTCTCCCTCTCCCACAGAGTCCAAAAGACTGTTCTATACATCTGTGTCTCTTTTGCTGTCTTGTATACAGGGTTATCATTACCATCTTTCTAAATTCCATATATATGCGTTAGTATACTGTATTGATGTTTTTGTTTCTGGCTTACTTCACTCTGTATAATAGGCCCCAGTTTCATCCACCTCATTAGAACTGATTCAAATGTGAATACAAAGTTTGTTTTGTTTTTTTTTATTCAGTAGAAATGAATTCAATAGAAACTCGAGAGTGCCCTTTGAGCTCAATTGATATTGAGTGGAATGCCACTGTGAGTCACTTAGAAAGGAATGAATTTGCTTTTCCAGCAAAGATAACTAGTGTGTCCTGCAACTTTCCTGTAATTTGGCACCCAGAAAATGATCAAAAGTGGTACCGTGGGGGTGGTCCTAAGATGGCAGAGGAATAGGATGGGGAGACCACTTTCTCCTCCACAAATTCATCAAAAGACCATTTGAACACTGAGCAAATTACACAAAACAACTTCTGAACGCTGGTGGAGGACACCAGGCACCCAGAAAGGCAGCCCATTCTTTTTGAAAGGAGGTAGGACAAAATATAAAAGATAAAAAGTGAGACAAAAGAGTTAAGGATGGAGACCCATCCCGGGGAGTGAGTCATGAAGGAGGAAAAGTTTCCAAACACCAGGAAACCATCTCACCAGCGGGTAACATAATTGGGAGGAAAAAAAAAAAAAAACACACATAGATTATGTGCCTAACTGCAACTCCCAGCAGAGAAGTAGCCCAGACGCTCTCCTCCACCAGCAGTGGGCAGGGGCTGAACAAGGAGGTGTGGGCTGCATGCTTAAGGTAAGGATGGGGCCTGAATGCCCTGAGGACAACCTGAGGGAGCTAACCTGAGATAGAAACCCAAACTGTGGGATAGCCAGAAAGAGAAAAAAAAGAGAGCAAGAACTTCATGAAAAGTTCTCACCTGAGACACAGCCTAACCCGCTCACAGAACAAAGGACTGAGTGAATACCAGAGGAGAGCTAGCCAGCTGTGGACTGGCCCCTCCCGCTGCCAGAGGCAGAGAGGCAGATGGGCGAGAGCCAGAGCCAGAAGGTGAGAGGCAATCTTGGCCCCAGAGACTGCATCCACCACCAAACTGTGAGCAGGCTCCCAGTTACTAACCAAGTCTTCCTGGGATCCTGAACAGTTGACATCCATCAGGAGGGTCACAGTCAGAGATCAGCTCCTCAGAGGAGATACATGCCACACCTGAGATGGCGCTCTCACTGCACACCCAGGAAGCCGAGTGGCTGGGACCCGGGAAGTGATAAGACGCACCACACCCCTGGGAGAGTGTACTCACCAAACACCTGGTCTCCTGAGCTGCTCAGACCTGGGAAGGGCACAAAACGCAGGTCTAACTGAGTCTGTGCCTTTGTGGAGTACCCAAGAACCTGAGCCTGAGTGGCTTAGACCTGGAAGTGCACACAACCCAAGGCCTGCTTTAGACAGTTCCCCTACAGAGTAACCTGGAGCCTGAGCAGTGTAGATCGGGAAAGCATACACACAGGGGCAAACCCACTGTGGCCCAGATACACATAACTGGGAGGAAAAAAAAAAAAAAAAACCCCACAGATTATGCGCCTAACCACAACTCCCAGTGGAGAAGTAGCCCAGACACTCGCATCCGCCAGCAGTGGGTGGGGGGCTGAACAGGGAGGCATGGGCTGCATGCTTAGGGTAAGGACCAGGCCTGAATGCCCTAAGGACAATCTGAGGGAGCTAACATGAGATAGCAACCCAAACTGTGGTATGGCGAGAGAGAGAATAGAGAGAGAGAGAGAACTTTCCTGTGAAAAGCTCTAACATAAGGCACTGCCAGGCCCGCTCACAGAGTAAAGGACTGAGCAAATACCAGAAGAGAGCTAGCTGGCTGAAGACTGGCCCATCCTCTGCTGGAGGCAGAGAGGCAGGCGCCTAAAACACTGTGAGCACTCCCCACACAAGCCAGTGATATTTGTTTGCAGTGTTCCTCCCTCCCCACAGCACAACTGAACAAGTAAGCCTAAATAAGAGACCACCTTCACCCCCTTGTGTCAGGGTGGAAGTTAGACACTGAAGAGACTTGTGAACAGAGGAAGCCAAAATAAACAAAAAGAGGGAACCACTTTGGAAGTGACAGGTGCAACATATTAAAACCCTGTAGTTAGCATTGACTACGTTGAAAGGGGCTATAGACCTTGAGAAGAAGTATAAACTGGAACAAGGAACTATCTGAAATTGAATTGAACCTACACTGCCCTCAACAGCTCCAGAGAAATTCCTAGATATATTTTGCTATTATCATTTTTTAATTTAAAAAATTTTTATTTTTAAGTTCTTTATTACTCCTTTAATTTTAATTTTTATAACCTACTATTCCCTTAAAAAAGACCCTATTTTTAAAGCAAATTTCATATATATATTTTATAATTTTTGTGATTTTGTTTTTTTTAATATTGTATTTTTGAGAGTCTAAAACTACACTAGATTTTTAACCTTTGCTTTTTGGTATTTGTTATCAATTTTGTACCACTAAGAATCTAGTCTTCAGCACCCATTTTTACCTAGGAGTATGATTACTAGCATGATTGCTTTCTGCCCTTTTTACTCTCCTTTTTCTCTCCCAGGTCACCTCTGTCTCCTCCCTCCCCCTTCTCTTCTTTACCTAACTCTGATTCTCTTTGGGTGTTCTGGGCTGTGGAGAACACTTAGGGAACTGATTACTTGCTAGATTGTTCTCTCCCCTTTTGATTTCCCCTCTTCTCTTCCTGGTCACCTCTATCTCCTTCCTCCCTCTTCTCTTCTCCATATAACTCTGTGAACCTCTCTGGGTATCCCTCACTGTGGAGAATCTTTTCACCATTAACCTATATGTTTTATCATTGGTGCTGTATGGATGGAGAAGTCTTGAGGCTACTGTAAGAATAAGACTGAAAGCCAGAGGCAAGAGGCTTAAATTCAAAACTTGAGAACACCAGAAAACTCCTGACTCCAGGGAACATTAATCGAGAAGAGTTCATCCAGAAGCCTTCATATCTACACTGAAACCAAGCTCTACCCAAGAGCCAACAAGTTTCAAAGCAAGACATACCAAGCTAAATCTCCAACAATGCAGCAACATAGCCCTGAGAATTAAAATACAGGCGACCAAAAGTCACACCAAAGCCATAGACACTTCAAAACTCACTATCAGACACTTCATTGCACTCCAGAGAGAAGAAATCCAGCTCCACCCACCAGAACACCAATGCAAGCTTCCCTAACCAGGAAACCTTGAGAAACCACTAGTCCAGACCCATCCATAGGGAGGAACCGCCACAATAAAGAGGAACCACAAATTTCCAGCATACAGAAAGGACACCCAAACACAGCAATCTAAACAAGATGAAAAGGCAGAGAACTACTCAGCAGGTAAATAAACATGATAAATGCCCACCAAACCAAACCAAAGAGGAGGAGATAGGGAGTCTACCTGAAAAAGAATTCAGAATAATGATAGTAAAAATGATCCAAAATCTTGAAAACAAAATGGAGAAACAGATAAATAGTCTGGAGACAAGGATTGAGAAGATGCAAGAAATGTTTAACAAGGACCTAGAAGAAATAAAAAGAGTCAATCAATAGTGAATAATGCAATAACTGAGATCAAAAGCACTCTGGAGGGAACCAACAGTATAATAACTGAGGCAGAAGATAGGATAAGTGAGATGGGAGATAGAATGTTGGAAATAAATGAAGCAGAGAGGAAAAAAGAGTTAAAAGAAATGACAACCTCAGAGGCCTTTGGGACAATGTTAAACACCCTAATATTCAAATCATAGGAGTCCCAGAAATAGAAGACAAAAAGAAAGGCCATGAGAAAATACTTGAGGAGATAATAGTTGAAAATTTCCCTAAAATAGGGAAGGAAATAGGCACCCACGTCCAAGAAACCCAGAGAGTCGCAAATAGGATAAACTCAAGGCAAAACACCCCAAGACACATATTAATCAAATTAACGAAGATTAAACACAAAGAACAAATATTAAAAGCAGCAAGGGAAAAACAAGTAACACACAAGGGGATTCACATTAGGATAACAGCTGATTTTTCAAGAGAAACTCTTCAGGCCAGAAGAGAATGGTAGGACATACTTAAAGTGATGAAAGAGAAAAACCTACAACCCAGATTACTGTACCCAGCAAGGATCTCATTCAAATATTAAGGAGAAATCAAAAGTTTTACAGACAAGCAAAAGCTGAGAGAATTCAGCACCACCAAACCAGCTCTCCAACAAATGCTAAAGGATATTCTCTAGACAGGAATCACAGAAAAGGTGTATAAACTGTAACCCAAAACAACAAAGTAAATGGCTACAGGATCATCAGTCAGTTCAGTTCAGTTCAGTCACTCAGTCGTGTCTGACTCTTTGCGACCCTATGAATAGCAGCATGCCGGCCTCCCTGTCCATCACCAACTCCCGGAGTTCACTCAGACTCACGTCCATCGAGTCAGTGATGCCATCCAGCCATCTCATCCTCTGTCATCCCCTTCTTCTCCTGCCCCCAATCCTTCTCAGCATCAGAGTCTTTTCCAATGAGTCAACTCTTCAAGAGCATGAGGTGGCCAAAGTACTGGAGTTTCAGCTTCAGCATCATTCCTTCCAAAGAAATCCCAGGGCGGATCTCCTTCAGAATGGATTGGCTGGATTGAATAGATGTTTTTCTGGAACTCTCTTGCTTTTTCCATGATCCAGCGGATGTTGGCAATTTGATCTCTGGTTCCTCTGCCTTTTCTAAAACCAGCTTGAACATCAGGGAGTTCATGGTTCATGTATTGCTGAAGCCTGGCTTGGAGAATTTTGAGCATTACTTTACTAGCATGTGAGATGAGTGCAATTGTGCAGTAGTTTGAGCTTTCTTTGGCATTGCCTTTCTTTGAGATTGGAATGAAAACTGACCTTTTCCAGTCTGCCAGGAGCCAGCGTGAGGAACTCCGCCCTTGACAAAGGTCATGAGGAAGGAGGCTTCGGCATACGCAAAGGCGTGATCAAGCCTCAGGAAACCCCCTGTTCCGGAGCATCTACCCCCAGAAAAACAGAGTCTGTTTTATGCTCTCACCTACACCTCTAACTTTACGGGGGGCTCTCCCCTATAATCATTTCTCTCAGAGAAGGAGTTAACGTGCAGCTCCAAGGCAATAAAAATTCCTGGGCATGACAAGAGTGTTTCAGCTTAGGGACTCCTCTGAAGGTTATCTAGCCTGCCTGTACGGGTTCGTCTGGCCATGGCCACCTCATGCGAAGAGTTGACTCATTGGAAAAGACTGATGCTGGGAGGGATTGGGGGCAGGAGGAGAAGGGGATGACCGAGGATGAGATGGCTGGATGGCATCATTGACTCGATGGATGTGAGTCTGAGTGAACTACGAGAGATGGTAATGAACAGGGAGGCCTGGCGTGCTGTGATTCATGGGGTCACAAAGAGTCGGACATGACTGAGCGACTAAACTGAACTGAACTGAACTGTGAGAGGCACAAGATGTTTTAGACTTACTAAAGGCAACTTCTTTTGGGAAGTTAGAATTTATTAGTATAGTGGGTTGGTTAGGAATTTTATTGGTGAAGGGGTTTTCATTTGTTGTGCCAATAATTGCTGCTAATTCCCTGCCCTGGGTTTGACAAGGGTGTCTCAGGTCAAACCTCTCTGCTGGCAAACTAGCTTGTGTGACAGGATTATCCACACTCCTGCCACTACACACATGATTGTTTACTACCTCTCAACCATGAACAGCACAGAGAGTTTTGGAGTATTTTGAGAGTCTTAATTAGCATAGGGCTTTTCTCATTGTTGAGTCAATGATTGCCGCCAGGTCTCCATATCCTTAGGCACCTGGGAATATATTAATCAATGTATTTGGAATATAGAAAAGGAAATATAGTAGTTTTTAAGGTTAGCAATACTAGGCTTTTTGAGTTAATGAATTTTCTCTTTTGTTATAGGTCACTGTGCTTTGTTATAAATCATTGTGTCCTTGCTATGTAAAAATGTAACTTTATCACTATCTTAAGACTAAATAGATCTTAAGGGGAACATTGGTGAAAGGATTTTCATTTGTTGGGCTGATGTTTGCTGCTAAATCTCCATATTCCCTGCCCTTATAATGAATATAACTAACATATAGGAGAAATAAGTATTAACCTTTAAGCATATAGGAGAAATAAGTATTAACCTTTAAGCATATAGGAAAAATAAGTATTAACCTTTAAGCATATAGGAGAAATAAGTATTAACCTTTAAGATTAATCATGTTAACCTTGGGTTAAA
>SJYT01009552.1:15426-32620 GCA_006410635.1 Cephalophus harveyi
TCAGGCACTCTATCTATCAGATCTAGGCCCTTAAATCTATTCCTCACTTCCACTGTATAATCATAAGGGATTTGATTTAGGTCATACCTGAATGGTCTAGTGGTTTTCCCTACTTTCTTCAATTTGAGTCTGAATTTGGTAATAAGGAGTTCATGATCTGAGCCACAGTCAGCTCCTGGTCTTGTTTCTGTTGACTGTATAGAGCTTCTCCATCTTTGGCTACAAAGAATATAATCAATCTGATTTCGGTGTTGACCATCTGGTGATGTCCATGTGTAGAGTTTTTCTTATGTTGTTAGAAGAAGGTGTTTGCTATGACCAGTTCATTTTCTTGGCAAAATTCTATTAATCTTTACCCTGCTTCATTCTGCATTCCAAGGCCAAATTTGCCTGTTACTCCAGGTGTTTCTTGACTTCCTACTTTAGCATTCCAGTCCCCTATAATGAAAAGGACATCTTTTTTGGGTGTTAGTTCTAAAAGGTCTTGTAGGTCTTCATAGAAACATTCAACTTCAGGTTCTTCAACATTACTGGTTGGGGCATAGACTTGGATTACCATGATATTGAATGGTTTGCCTTGCAAACGAACAGAGATCATTCTATCATTTTTGAGATTGCATCCAAGTACTGCATTTAGGACTCTTTTGTTGACCATGATGGCTACTCCATTTCTTCAGAGGGATTCCTGCCCACGGTAGTAGATATAATGGTCATCTGAGTTAAATTCACCCATTCCATTCCATTTTAGTTTTCTGATTCCTAGAATGTCGATGTTCACTCTTGCTGTATCCTGTTTGACCACTTCCAATTTGCCTTGATTCATGGACCTAATAGAAAACCCTAAAGCCTCCACCAGAAAATAACTAGTGCTAATCAATGAATATAGTAAAGTTGCAGGATATAAAATCAACACACAGAAATCCCTTGCATTCCTATACACTAACAATGAGAAAACAGAAAGAGAAATTAAGAAAACAATTCCATTCATCATTGCAACGAAAAGAATAAAATACTTAGGTATAAATCTACCTAACGAAACAAAAGACCTATATATAGACAACTGTAAAACACTGATGAAAGAAATCAAAGATGACACAAATAGATGGAGAAATGCACCATGTTCATGGATCGGAAGAATCAATATAGTGAACATGAGTATACTACACAAAGCAATCTATAGATTCAATGCAATCCCTATCAAGCTACCAGTGATATATTTCACAGAACTAGAACAAATAATTTAACAATTTCTATGGAAATGCAAAAACCCTTGAATAGCCAAAGCAATCTTGAGAAAGAAGAATGGAACTGGGAGGAATCAGCCTGCCTGACTTCAGGCTATACTGCAAAGCTGCAGTCATCAAGACAGTATGGTACAGGCACAAAAACAGAAATATAGATCAATGAAACAAAATAGAAAGCACAGAGATAAATCCACATACCTATGAACATCTTACCTTTGATAAAGGAGGCAAGAATATACAATGGAGAACAAACAATCTCTTTAACAAGTGGTGCTGGGAAAACTGGCTAACTGCTTCCAAAAGAATTAAACTAGAACACTTTCTAACACCATACACAAACATAAACTCAAAATGGATTAAAGATCTAAATATAAGACCAGAAACTATAAAACTCCTAGAGGAAAACATAACCAAAACACTCTCTGACATAAATCACAGCAGGATCCTCTATGAGTCACCTCCCAGAGTAATGGAAATAAAAGCAAAAAAAAAGGAAATGAGACCTAATTAAACGTAAAACTTTTGCACAGTGAAGGAAACTGTTAGAAAGTTGAAAAGACAGCCTTCAGAATGGGAGAAAATAATAGCAAATGAAGCAGCTGACAAAGAAGTAATCTCAAAATTATACAAGCAGCTCCTGCAGCTCAAGTCCAGAAAAATAAACGACCCAATCCAAAAATGGGCCAAAGAACTAAACAGACATATCAAGAAGACATACAGATGGCTAACAAACACATGAAAAGATGTTCAACATCACTCATTATCAGAGAAATGCAAATCAAAACCACAATGAGGTACCATCTCTTGCTGGTCTGAATGGCTGCTATCAAAAATCTACAAGCAATAAAGGCTGTAGAGGGTGTGGAGAAAAGGGAACCCTCTTACACTGTTGGTGGGAATGCAAACTAGTACAGCCACTATGGAGAACACTGTGGAGATTCCTTAAAAAACTGGCAATAGAACTTCCATACGGCCCAGCAATCACACTGCTGGGTATACACAGCGAGGAAACCAGAATTAAAAGAGACACGTGTACCCCAATGTTCATCACAGCACTGTTTACAATAGCCAAGACATGGAAGCAACCTAGATGTCCATCAGCAGACAAATGGATAAGAAAACTGTGATACATATACACGTTGGAATATTACTCAGCCATTAAAAAGAATGCATTGGAATCAATTCTAATGAGGTAGATGAAACTGGAGCCTACTATAGAGAATGAAGTAAGCCAGAAAGACACCAATACAGTATATTAACGCATATATATGGAATTTAGAAAGATGGTAACAATGATCCTATATGCCAGACAGCAAGAGAGACACAAATGTAAAGAACAGACTGTTGGACTCTGTGGGACAAGGCAAGGGTGGGATGATTTGAGAGACTAGCATTGAAACATTTATATTATCATGTGTTAAATAGATTGGCTGTTCAGGTTTGTTGCCTGAGACAGGGTGCTCAGGGCTGGTGCACTGTGATGGCACTGAGGGATGGGATGGGGAGGGAGGTGTGATGAGGTTTCAGGATGCGGAACACATGTACACCCATTGCTGATTCATGTCAATCTATGGCAAAAACCACTACATTATTGTAAAGTAATTAGCCTCTAATTAAAATAAATAAAGTAATTAAAAGCTCAGTTCAGTTCAGTCGCTCAGTTGTGTCTGACTCTTTGCAACCCCATGAATCACAGCACGCCAGGCCTCCCTGTTCATCACCATCTCTCGGAGTTCACTCAGACTCACGTCCGTCGAGTCCGTGATGCCATCCAGCCATCTCATCCTCAGTCGTCCCCTTCTCCTCCTGCCCCCAATCCCTCCCAGCATCAGAGTCTTTTCCAATGAGTCAACTCTTCGCATGAGGTGGCCAAAGTACTGGAGCTTCAGTTTTAGCATCATTCCTTCCAAAGAAATCCCAGGGTTGATCTCCTTCAGAATGGACTGGTTGGATCTCCTTGCAATCCAAGGAACTCTCAAGAGCCTTCTCCAACACCACAGTTAGGTGCTTATATCTTTCCTTTTCTCCTCTGCTTTTCGCCTCTCTTCTTTTCACAGCTATTTGTAAGGCCTCCCCAGACAGCCATTTTGCTTTTTTGCATTTCTTTTCCATGGGAATGGTCTTGATCCCTGTCTCCCGTACAATGTCACGTACCTCATTCCATAGTTCTTCAGGCACTCTATCTATCAGATCTAGGCCCTTAAATCTATTCCTCACTTCCTCTGTATAATCATAAGGGATTTGATTTAGATCATACCTGAATGGTCTAGTGGTTTTCCCTACTTTCTTCAATTTGAGTCTGAATTTGGTAATAAGGAGTTCATGATCTGAGCCACAGTCATCTCCTGGTCTTGTTTTTGTTGACTGTATAGAGCTTCTCCATCTTTGGCTGCATAGAATATAATCAATCTGATTTTGGTATTGACCATCTGGTGATGTCCATGTGTAGAGTCTTCTCTTGTGTTGTTGGAAGAGGGTTTTTGCTATGACCAGTGCATTTTCTTGGCAAAACTGTATTAGTCTTTGCCCTGCTTCATTTAAAGCTAAGTGGTACCATTTTTATATGCTGCAGAGTTCCTGCTAGACTTCAACTTTCTACATGGAGTTTTCTAACATTGTTTAGGCTATGAAGTAAGGACAAGGGTGAAGGAGGAAGGGAGAGCTAAAGAAATTTTTTTTGGTCTTATAAGAAGGCATAACTGGATTATATGCTGAATATATCCTTGCCTGCATACAGAAAATTATCCCCACAGTTTTGGTTTTAAGGCAAAACTCACCTAAATATAACTGGGGCCAAATCTTACCAATTTTTGTCAATAAAGTTTTATTCGAACACAGCTACCTCCATTTGGTTATGTATTATCTATGGCTGTTTACATGCTACAAGGGGAGAGTTGAACAGTTGGAATAGAGAACATGTCCCACAAAGTCTAAAATATTTACTATCTGGGCTTCTACAGAAAAAGGTTACCAATTCCTAGTTTAAGAAACAAAATAGTTCTACTTATGGATCTGTGTGGGACTGCCTCCTGAGGTCCTCAGCCTGTAAGTCACATCTTTTAGAGGTTTCTTCTTGGCTATAAAACAAGACATGTGCTTTATATTTGGTTAGCAAGCTTTGTTAATTGTCTTAATTTGCCTAGAAGAACTTTCCTAAAGGATCCTTAGTGATATTTTTAAGGCACTGAAAAAAGACTATATTATCTCTTTTGCCTCACAAATTTAATTTGAGCTTTTAGAATCAAACTTTCATTTTATCTTATTTTTATTGCTCTAAACGAGGAGTGAGAATAGTTCTGTACAGATTTCTTTAACTGGCCTCTTCCTCCCCACCCCTCAAAGGGAAATGAAGCAATGTTGCCACTGTGTTCTAGTTTAAATGGGAGATAATCTTCCCAAGATTCAGAGAGAAAAGTTGCTCTAACAAATATTTTAACAAATATTTTATATTTATTTAAAATATGCATGCCCATCCAGATATCTAACACACTGACTCAGATCCACTGGACACTTCTTCCTCAAGGAAATTTCACCCTCCCTGGTCTTTATGTTACCTGTACTTATTTTATGATAGCACCAGTGCAATGCTATTTGCACAGAATTGGTTCAGACTTGTCAAGAGTCAAAGTCAACAAAGTTAACTTCAAGGATTTAGACGTAATCTACATCCTTTTAAGTGTGTGGGAGCCCAAGCCCACTCCTATCTCCATAAAATATAGTATTTCTTTTCATTCTCCTAGTAAATATATTTCATATAGATACTAAATTTTCTGGTTTGTCCTGGTAATTTTCAGCAGTCACAGGCATTTGCTTATCATTCAGCAGAGATCTGCACAGTCACTTTAGGTGATTCCCTTTCCTTAGGCACTCCTCTGCTTCTGGTTTCTTCAAGAAATTCCAAGTTTTAAAGTTCTAGCTCTAGAAATCAATAGGTCAGAGAAGTAACTTAATTTTAGGACCATTCAGGTATTGTAGAAAATATATATATATATATATATTCAAACCTAGAGTTTCCAATGCTGATAACTTTTAAAATTCAGCCAAGTTACTGCTCAGCTAATTATAGACTGAGAAAGAAGGGTGAAAATCATATCTAAGAACAGGTAATCCCTCTATTTGTTTAATTCTAGAAAATCACTAGATTTTTCTACACATTTTTATAAGACTAAATGAAAGGATGTCCAGTGGGGGCCTAAAAGAATATGAAACAAAGTTAACTTAATTGACTTACTTTATATCAAAGGACAGTTTCAAAAGGCTTCTCTCAATACTCTATGGTTCCTAAATTGCTTTTCATATAAAAAAATAAGAAGTTAGCTAAGTTTGGTGTCTTTTCTAAGTAATTCTAATAATCTTTGTGCTAAAGGTGGTTGTCCTTGCCAAATTATCTCTCTTTATAAAAGATAAAGCTAATTCCCACCCTAACTCCATACTTACAGAAGTCTCAGAGACCCTCAAGAAATAGTGAACTCACCTTGCCTGTATTGAGCTAAAGCAACTCTCATGGGTACAAGGAGCCAAATGAATCTTGAGACTGAGCTTATCTATAGCTAGATAAATTCTATCCAACAACTGGCCATTTTGAAAATAACCCACTACTAACAGAGTACCAGAATCAATTCAAATAATTATTATTATATTGGCCAGTTTAATACAATATACTTTTCCTTTTCTTCCAAACCAGTTTCTGTAAAAACAAAAACTTACTGCTCTTCAGGGAAACAAAAGTTCTCCTAATTTTCAAAGTCTAAATTTTGAAGCAACTATCAACTAATTTTCTGTTTAGAACAGAGTCCCATTATTAGCAGCAGCCAGCATGTACATTTCATTTATGAAAGCACAACCAATGTCTGTGTGACTGTGTTAAGGTGTGCAAGCCTAACAGCTGGTCATAACACAGTGAGAAGAACTGTTTTCACTCCTTTTCTATCAAACCAAAAGCAAAACTAAACACAAAAGTGTCAGTACACTTTCTATTTCTATAGCAATCAAGCCAAACACAAGCAATACACGATCACAATGTTAAGATAAGAAAGAAAAATGTATAAAGGACTTATGAAAGCAAATATTAATTCTGAAAATGATTAAAAGAAAGCTATAACCACATCTCATCATTTTGTCTGCATTTGTTTGTTCAAAATCTAAAATATGTAACACAAAAGCTCACTTCAATGTTCAAGTTAATAAAAGACAAGCCAATTTTAAATATTTATACTGAGAATTTATCTGATGGCATTAAATTACAAAAGTTGTAGCTTAGAGGAATTTATAAATAAAGCAGATGAAATTTCTAATATAATTGTAATGTCTTACTATTAAGGATATGTCTAGTTAATGTGAATGATAAACTATAAGGATCTCCATATCATTATTAAAATTAATGAATCATAAGTTTATGGACTCAAATTCTTATACTCTAAATATGTGACTCTGTCATGTAAAATAAGTAAGTATTTGAATTATATATGTATGTGTGTGTACATGTGTACAAAGGTGCATGGCTGGACCAGATCAAAGAAAAAAAAATCATAAGATGTCTATTTTAAAGGAGGAAAAATAATTTCTGGACTATGAAAATATACCATATGAAATAATCAGTGATACATGCTTGAGTAGTACACTGCTGCTGCTGCTGCTGCTAAGTCGCTTCAGTCGTGTCCGACTCTTTGCAACCCCATAGACGGCAGCCCACCAGGCTCCCCCATCCCTGGGATTCTCCAGGCAAGAACACTGGAGTGGGTTGCCATGTCCTTCTCCAATGCATGAAAGTGAAAAGTGAAAGTGAAGTCCCTCAGTCATGTCCGACTAGTAGCGACCCCATGAACTACACCTACCAGGTTCCTCCGTCCATGAGATTCTCCAGGCAAGAGTACTGGAGTGGGGTGCCATTGCCTTCTCTGGAGTAGTACACTAGTGATAAATTCATATGGGCTAAGGTCATCTGAATCTTTAGACACAGGTAAGATAGGCTACAGTCCATGGGGTCGTGAAGAGTCGGACACGACTGAGCGACTTCACTTTGACTTTTCACTTTCATGCATTGGAGAAGGAAACGGCAACCCACTCCAGTGTTCTTGCCTGGAGAATCCCAGGGACGGGGGAGCCTGGTGGGCTGCCGTCTATGGGTCGCGCAGAGTTGGAAACGACTGAAGCGACTTAGCAGCAAGATGCAAATAAACAGAAAGGCAGAAATTAGTACATTTGTTCTAGACAATGACAACATCTCTGGGCTAGTGTTTTCCTAAATTTTTGCAAACAGTCAAATAGAACTAGAACAAAAGACAGGTATGTGCTCATTTACAAATGTTAAATTAAAAATAAAATAATAGATGTTTCATAGGCACACTTTTAATGAGCTATGAGGAGTTTTTGAGACAAAAAATTGCAATTTTCTTTTTTTCCCCTCTTTATAAGAATGATTAATTCAAGCTCTGACATCCTAATGCTACTCTTAGTGAGAAAAGTACTTCCTCTCGTGTCATAGAAGTCTACCTTAGAGGACACAGCTGGCATTTGTGACTTAATTCTTGAATGAATTGAATCTCATTCAAAATTCATTGTAATGCCAAAGCTCTGACACCAATTTAGAAAGTTGGAAATTTAACACAAACTTTTTATGCATTTAACCATAATTTTGGAGCTATATAAAGATTATGAATAATTCACTTAGCACACTACACTATTTATTTGCAGTCTAGTAAATAAACAATATATATATGTTGGGCTTGAGAGTAGGTCTACCCAATGTAATCCTTGTGTTTACACCATATATGGTTTTTGTAGATGACACAGATTTCACAAGTTAGAGAAGCAATAAATATTAAATTTAATATATTTATAAATGTAAACACATTTAACATTAATAAATCCCTTATTAAAATATATTGGATTTATACTTACGATGTATAAATTTGCAAAAAGCCATGATTCCTAACTTAACACTGTGAACAACCCAAGTAAGCTGTAAAATCATAATTTTTAAATTCATCAGATAGTTGAGAACACAAATAAAACTAAATTAACTAATCTTCAGAAAGTGATTATTTCCAAGTAAAGAAAAAAACCCATAGCTTCCTCTGTCACTCCAGTAATTTTGCCTGGAAAATCCCATGAGTGGAGGAGGCTGGTGGACTGCAGTTCATGGGGTCGCTGGGAGTCGGACATGACTGAGCGACTTAACTTTCACTTTTCACTTTCATGCATTGGAGAAGGAAATGGCAACCCACTCCAGTGTTCTTGCCTGGAGAATCCCAGGAACAGGAGAACCTGGTGGGTTGCCATCTATGGGGTTGCACAGAGTCGGACACGACTGAAGTGACAGCAGCAGCAGCAGCATAGTGCTGAATACAAGGGAGAGTATTGTGAAGAAGGAGAACTTCTCATTGACCCAAAAGACTGTCAGCAAAGCTGTAAAGCATGAAGAGAACTCAAGAATCATACTACTACTCAAATTTCCAGCAATTTGGAGGAGAAAAACATAGCCCAATCCTGAAAACAATTAAATTCACTAGTAAGAAGAATCTAAATAAAACTGAAAAAGCCAAAATAGGTAAAAATCAGGTCAAAAGTTGGCTAAGGTGTTGACATTTTAAAAAAGCATCTCTAAAATAAATAGTATGCTAAAGAATCTAGTGGAAAAGGTAGAAAACATGTATTAACAGAAGGGGAATTTCATTAGAAAAGGTGGAAATTGTAAATGAAAAATAAAATAATAAAAACAAATAAGAATGTTAACAATGAAAATGACTATATAAGAGGTAACCAAATTGATGGGCCTAACAGCAACTCAGACAGTAAAAGGATCTGTCTGCAATGCAGGAGACTTGGGTTTGATTCCTGGGTTGGGAAGATCCCCTGGAGAAGCGAATGGCAACCCACTCTAGTATCTTAGTCTGGAAAATTCCATGGACAGAGAAGCCTAGTGGGCTACAGTCCATGGGTTGCAAAGAATTGGACATGACTGAGCAATAACACTCACAGCAAGCTGAACACAACAGAGAAAAATATTACTGAACTTGAAGAAAAGTGAAACAAAAACAAGTCAAGCAAATGTGGGATATGTGGGATGTTATAATATGCATGTAATTAGAGTCCCAGAAGGAAGAAGAGAGAGCATAAGGCAGAATAAATATTTGAAGAGAAAGCAGCTAAAAAGTTTTTGATTGATAATTGTAATGACAAATTAAAATGGTAAGTGGCATCTGACCACAGAACTATGAATCTCAGCTAAGCTCATAAAAGATAAATAAAAGGAGCACACACTTACAGCACTTCATAGCTAGATAGCATAAAACCAAAGATTATAAAGTTTTTAACAGCCATCAGAGTGGAAAAAAGACAAATTCTATAAAAGGTTATAATGACAATAATGTTGGATAACTTACTGATACAAATGGCCAAGCACAGCACAAAATAGAGCAATGTCTTTATAGGGAAAAAAAGCTGCCAACCAAGAATTCTATATTCAACAAAAATGTCCTTCACATATATCATTCTTAAAAAGAAAAGATAGGAAATTTGTTCATAAGGGTATTGAAAATTTTTAATAAATTCTTGGGAATCTAGAAGTCCATGCACATATGAAAGGTTATATGAATGCTCAGGAAAGAACTGAGAAGGTACTAAATTCTCACACAGGGCTAACTTTGAGGTTAGTGAGGGACAAAGGTGAGATTGCAAACTGCCTGCCTGATCACTGATGTGCCCCAACACACACACACATACACACACAAAGCCTCATGGCAAAAAAAAAAAACTGGTAGAATTACTGATTCCAAAGAATTAAGGAAATATCTGTCCAATCTTTACTGACTACTAAGCTAACCAAGCATAGATATCCATAGCCACACTTGAAAAAGAATATAGACTTTACTGAGTTAGTCCAGGAAAGTTACTAAACGACAACAGAGTACAACAGTAATGACAATAAACCCAGGAGGGTTCCATATCCAGAGCTGTCACATTATACTATTTAGAATTTACAATTCTCAATGAGAAAATAATTGCAATATGCAAAAAAAAAATACAGGAAGTATGTATACAATGGAGAAAAGACAGTCTCTTCAATAAGTAGCACTGGGAAAATTGGACAGTTACATGTAAGAGAATGAAATTAGAACATTCCCAAAACCATATATAAAAACAAATTTATAATGGATTAAAGAACTATTGGTAAGACAAGATACTATAAAACTCTTAGAGGAAACCATACTCAGAACACTGTTTGACATAAATCATAGTAATATCTTTTGTGCTCTATATCCTAGAGTAATAAAAATAAAAAACAAAACTAAACAAATGGGGCCTAATTAAACTTAAAATCTTTTGCACAGCTAAGCAAACCATAAGCAAAATGAAAAGACAATTCACAGATTGGGAAAAAATATTTGCAAACGAAGCAACTAACAAGGGATTAATCTTCAAAATATAAAATAGCTCCTGCAGCTCAATATAAAAACAAGAAACAAAACCAATCCAATCAAAAAATGGACAGAAACCTAAATAAACATTTTTCCAAAGAAGACATACAGAAGGCCAAAAAGTACATGGAAAGATGCTCAATTAATAGGCAAATCAAAACTAGAATGAGGTATCACCTTTCACTGGTCAGAATCAGTTCAGTTCAGTTCAGTCGCTCAGTCGTGTCCAACTCTTTGCGACCCCATGAATCGCAACACGTCAGGCCTCCCTGTTCATTACCATCTCTTGGAGTTCACTCAGACTCACATTCATCGAGTCAGTGATGCCATCCAGCCATCTCATCCTCGGTCGTCCCCTTCTCCTCCTGCCCCCAATCCCTACCAGCATCAGAGTCTTGTCCAATGAGTCAACTCTTCGCATGAGGTGGCCAAAGTACTGGACTTTCAGCTTTAGCATCATTCCCTCCGAAGAAATCCCAGGGCTGATCTTCAGAATGGACTGGTTGGATCTCCTTGCAGTCCAAGGGACTCTCAAGAGTCTTCTCCAACACCATAGCTCAAAAGCATCAATTCTTCAGCGCTCAGCCTTCTTCACAGTCCAACTCTCCCATCCATACATGACCACAGGAAAAACCATAGCCTTGACTAGATGGACCTTAGTCAGCAAAGTAATGTCTCTGGTTTTTAAAATACTATCTAGGTTGGTCATAACTTTTCTTCCAAGGAGTAAGTGTCTTCTAATTTCATGGCTGCAGTCACTATCTTCAGTGATTTTGGAGCCCAAAAAAATAAAGTCTGACACTGTTTCCACTGTTTCCCCATCTATTTCCCATGAAGTGATGGGACCAGATGCCCTGATCTTCGTTTTCTGAATGTTGAGCTTTAAGCCAACTTTTTCGCTCTCCCCTTTCACTTTCATCAAGAGGATTTTGAGTTCCTCTTCACTTTCTGCCATAAGGGTGGTGTCATCTGCATATCTGAGGTTATTGATATTTCTCTCGGCAAGCTTGATTCCAGCTTGTGTTTCTTCCAGTCCAGCATTTCTCATGATGTAATCTGCTGGTCAGAATGGCCATCATCAAAAAGTCTAGAAACAATGAAGGCTGGAAAGGGTATGGAGAAAAGGGAACCGTCCTACACTGTTGGTGGGAATGTAAATTGGTATAGCAACTATGAAAAACAGTATGAAGGCTCTTTAAAGTAAAAAATAGAGCTATCATATGATCCAGTAATCCAACTCCTGAGCATATATCTGGATAAAAACATGTTTTGAAAGGATACAGGAACCCCAATGTTCATTGCAGTACTGTTTACAATAACCAAGATCTGGAAGCAACCTAAATGTCCATTGACAGATGAATGGATAGGAAGATGTGGTATATATATATATATATCCAATGGAATATTACTCAGCCATAAAAAGAACAAAATAATACAATTTGCAGCAACATGGATGGACCTAAAATTATCATACTAAGTGAAGTAAGTCAGACAAAGGCAAATATGATTTCACTTATATATGGAATCTTTTAAAAAATGATATAACTGAACTTATTTCCAACACAGAAATAGACACACAGACTGAGAGAATGAACTTATGGTTACCAAGGGGAAGAATGGGAGGAGGGATAGATTGGGAGTTTGGGATTGACATGCACACACTTCAGCCAAATTCTTTACCATCTGAGCCACCAGGGAAACCCATATTTAAAATAGATAACCAAAAAAGACCTACTGTAAAAAAAAAGAAAAAGAAAAAACTAGAAATAAATGGGAATTTCCTTATCCTAACAATGGATATCTATGAAAAACCCACAGCTAATACCTTAAATAATTGTAAAAGATTGAAAGCCTACCCCACAAGACCTGGAACAGCATAAGGTGTCATCTGTCACAACTTTTATTCAACATTGTATTGAAAATTCTAGTCAGGGCAATTACACAAGGAAAAACAAAGATGTCCAGATTAGAAAGGAAGAAGTGAAACTACCTCTATCTGCCGACTGCATGATCTGAACAAAACTTCTAAACCATTCACAAAATCATATTAGAAATAATGCATAAGTTCACCAGACCTGCAAGATACAAGATTACCATGCAAACTTCAGTTGTATTTCTATATACTAGAAATGAACAATCTGAAATGAATTAAGAAAAATCATTCCATTTACACTTTGAATCAATAAGATGAAATGCTTGGAGACAAATTTAACCAAGCAAGTGTAAAATTTCTATACTGGAGACTACAAAGTTGATAAATTCATGATAAACTAAACAAATACAAAGATATCCTATGTTCATGAATTGGAAGAATAACTATATTAAGATACCAATTTTTCCAAGTTGATATAGACATTTAGTCTGCTGCTGCTGCTGCTAAGTCGCTTCAGTCATGTCCGACTCTGTGCGACCCCATAGACGGCAGCCCACCAGGCTCCTCTGTCCCTGGGATTCTCCAGGTAAGAACACTGGAGTGGATTGCCATTTCTTTCTCCAATGCATGAAAGTGAAAAGTGAAAGTGAAGTCGCTCAGTCGTGTCTGACTCTTTGCGACCCCATGGACTGCAGCCTACCAGGCTTTTCTGTCCATGGGATTTTCCAGGCAAGAATACTGGAGTGGGCTGCCATTGCCTTCTCCATTTAGTCTAGTTCCTATGAAAATTCCAATACTTTTTTGCAGAAATGGAAATCTCATAAGAAAGTTCACATGTAATTGTCAGGGACTGCAAGAAGCCAAAACAATCAAGAAAAACAAAAAGAAAATTGGAGAAGTAATACTTCTCAATTGAAAAATTTATTACAAAGACAAAATAATCAAAACAATATAGAACTGGCAATGGATACATACACATACACAGAGATATAATATATTGATGTATACATATATATTTTTTTGAAAATGAAAGTGAAAGTTGCTCAGTCGTGTCCAACCCTTTGCAACCCCATGGACTTAGTCAATGGAATTCTCCAGGCCATAATACTGGAGTGGGTAGCCTTTCCCTTCTCCAGGGGATCTTCCCAACTCAGGTATCGAAACCAGGTCTCCCACATTGCAGGCAGATCCTTTACCAGCTGAGCCACAGGGAAGCCCAAGAATACTGGAGTTTATCATATATAAGTTGATGGTGATAAATATAGATTAATAGATAGATAGATCCACTCCAGTATTCTTGCCTGGAAAATCGCATGGGAGGAGCCTGGTAGACTGCAGTCCACAGGGTCGCTAAGAGTCGAACACTATTGAGTGGCTTCACTTTCACTTTTCACTTTCATGCATTAGAGAAAGAAATGGCAACTCACTCCAATGTTCTTGCCTGGAGAATCCCAGGGACAGAGGAGCCTGGTGGGCTGCTGTCTATGGAGCCGCACAGAGGTGGACATGACTGAAGTGACTTAGCAGAGCAGATAGATAGATGGAATGAATGGATAGAATTAATAATTCAGAACTAAACTCTCATATTAATGGCCAATTGATTTTCAACAAGGGTCTCAAGACAATTAAATGGAAAAGAATATTATTTTTCACCAAATGGTGTTGAAACAATTGAATATCCACAGACAAAATAATTAATTTGGACACTTGTCTAACTGTTTGCAAATATTAACTCAAGATTTAAAGTGAGACCTAAATCTACAGAATTCTTAGAAGTAAATATAGGCTTAAATACTTGTTATCTTAGGAAAAATAGAGTTGGAAAAGTACTGGCAAATCATATATTTGAGAAAGGTCTAGTAAGAATTCTTAGCAACTCAACTGTGAAATATAAATAAATAAACTTTTTAAATAAGCAAAAGATTTGAAAAGACAATTCTACAAAAAAAATACACAATGTCTGAAGCAAATGAAGAGATACTCATCATTAGTAATTATGGAAATATAATTCAAAACTACATGAAACTTTCCACTCACTTGAATAGCTATAGGTTTTTAATGGAAAATATCCAATGTTGGCAAAGATGTGGAGAAATTAGAATTCTCAAAAATGCTGGTGGGAATGCAAAAAGGTATATAAAAAAAGGAAATTCATTCAAATCCCAAAGAAAAGAGATGCCAAAGAATGTTCAAACTACTGCACAATTGCACTCATCTCACAGGCTAGCGAAGTAATGCTCAAAATTCTCCAAGCCAAGCTTCAACAGTATGTGAACCGTGAACTTCCAGATGTTCAAAGTGGATTTAGAAAAGGCAGAGGAACCAGAGATCAAATTGCCAACATCTGTTGCATCATATAAAAAGCAAGAGAGTTCCAGAAAAACATCTACTTCTGTGTTATAGACTACAGCAAACCCTTTGACAGTGTGGATCACAACAAACTGTGGAAAATTCTTAAAGAGATGGAAATACCAGACCACCTTACCTGCCTCCTGAGAAACCTGTATGCAGGTCAAGAAACAACAGTTAGAACTGCACATAGAACAGACTGGGTCAAAATTGGGAAAGGACTATGTCAAGGCTGTATATTGTCACCCTACTTATTTAACTTATATGCAGAGTACATCAAGAGAAATGCCTGGTTAGATGAAGCACAAGCTGGAATCAAGATTGATGGGAAAAATATCAATAACCTCAGATATGCAAATGACACCACCCTTATGGTAGAACACAAAGAACTAAAGAGCCTCTTGATGAAAGTGAAAGAGGAGAGTGAAAAAGCTGGCTTAAAGCTCAACATTCAAAAAACTAAGATCATAGTATCCAGTCCCATCATTTCATGCCAAATAGATGGGGAATCAGTGGAAACCATGACAGACTTTATTTTGGGGGGCTCCAAAATCACTGCAGATAATGACTGCAGTCGTGAAATTAAGACTCTTGCTCCTTGGAAGAAAAGCTATGACCAACCTAGACAGCATATTCAAAAGCAGAGACATTATTTTGCCAACAAAGGTCTGTGTAGTCAAAGCTATGGTTTTTCCAGTAGTCATGTATGGAATGAGTGTTGGATTATAAAAAATGCTGAGGACTGAATAATTGATGCTTTTGAAGTGTAGTGTTGGAGAAGACTCTCGAAAGTCCCTTGGACTGCAAGGAGATCCAGCCAGTCCATTCTAAAGGAGATCAGTCCTGAATATTCACTGGAAGGACTGATGCTGAAGCTGTCACTCTAATACTTTGGCCACCTGATGCAAAGACCTGACTCATTGGAAAAGACCCTGCTGGGAAAGATTGAAGGCAGGAGCAGAAGGGGACGATAGAGGATGAAATGGTTGGATGGCATCACTGACTCAATGAACATGAGCTTGAACAAGCTCTGGAAGTTGGTGATGGGCAGGGAAGCCTGGCATGCTACAATCCATGGGGTTGCAAAGAGTCGGACATGAATGAGTGACTGAACTGAACTGAATGCAATTATGAAAAACAATTCAAATAAATTCCTCAAAAATTTAGAGTCACCCTATAACATGGGCATTCTGTCCTATGACTATACCCAAGATAATTGAAAACATATGTTCCCACAAAAGTCCAAATGTCCATCAACAGATGAAAGGAAAAACAAATGTGGTATATATATGCAATGGAATATCATTCAGTCATAAAAAGGAATTAAGTATTAATAAATGCTATGACATAGATAAACTTTGAAAATACGCTAAGTGAAAGAAGCTAGGTACAAGAGGCTACATATAGTGTGATTCCACTTATATGAACTGTCCTGATTAGGCAAAACCATTAAAAGCAGAATGTAGGTTATAAAGATTGCAGAAAAAGTAATTGGCAAGTATAAGGTTTCATTTTGAAGTCTTGGAAATATTCTAGAATTAGATAGTGATGATGATTTTACAGGGCTCCCCAGGCAGTGCCACTGGCAAAGAACCTGCCTGTCAATGTAGGAAACATAAGAGATTCATGTTCAATTCCTGGGTCAGGAAGATTCCCTGGAGGAGGGCCTGACAACCCAGTCCAGTACTCTTGCCTGGAGAATCCCTTGGACAGAGAAACCTGGTTGGCTACAGTCCATAGGGTCGCAAAGAGTTGGACACGACTGAAGTGATAGCACACATGCACGATGGTTGTATAACATTGTGAATATACTATTATTCAGCGACACAAAGAAATGAAACACTGATACATGCTACAAAATGCATGAATCTTGAAACACTGTGTTAAGCAAAAGAAGCCAGTTACAAAAGGTGCCATGTTGTGCGATTTCATTAATGTGAAATGTTCAGAATAAGCAAATCCATAGAAACAAAAAGTAGACTATTAGGTGCCAGAATCTAAAGGGAGTGGGTGATAGAAACTGAATGCTAATGAATATGGACTTTGTTTTGGAGGTGTTGAAAACGTTCTGGAGTTTGCATGCTGATGGCAAACTTTGTGAATGTAATAAAAAAAACTTCTGAATTATACACTTTGTTAGAATAAATATTAAGTATGTGCATTATATCTAAACAAAGTAACCAAAATGATATATAAAGAACCACTAGTTGGAAATTAAGCAACTCAATTATAAATACTAATGATTCAAAATAGAAATTATAAGGAAGCTTAAAATATATTTCAAATTGAATATAGTGAAAACTGAGGTT
>SJYT01009552.1:44591-80403 GCA_006410635.1 Cephalophus harveyi
GATATCAATATAGTATAGCTACAGATATCAATATGAATGAAACACAAAAATATAATATTAAGCAAAAGGAGTTGTAGCATATATTTAGTATAATAATTTATGGAAAGCTTAAAATCACAAAATATATATTATTCATAGATGCATGTATGTAATAAAATATTAAAAATATATAGGAATAATAGATACAATTTATAGCAGCAACCACCTCTGGGAGAAAATAAGGAAGGCAGAGGACACTGAAGAGGGAACAAGGAGTATTTCAAAAGTTCTGGTAACATTCTATGGCTTAAGCTCAATATTGGGTTTGGGTATCCTGGTGTTCATTGTGCTATTTTTGTATACATTTTAAATATTTATTTTAAATTACTCTTTATAAAGAAAAAGGAGCAGATAAAAATGACTGATGGAGTTTCTCAAAGGGGTAAGAGAAATAAGAGAGATCTTACAGAATTTAAGAAAAAATTTTCAAATATCTAAGGGTCAATAATGTCAAATAACAGAGATGAGAGCATGAAGTCACAGAAATTAAGAACTGAAAAATCATTTCTGTGGAGTGATGGCAGTGGAAACTTAATTACAATAGGTCAAAGAATGAATAGGGGGCAACCTACACAATGAACAAGAACTTCCCTTAACAAATCTAGAAATGTTGGATGAACTATCACAAAATAAGTTTACATACTAGACTCCAAAGAAAGAAAGGGAAATACCCAGGTGGCGGAAACCAAGTTGTAGGATATGAGGTACTGTCTTAGTGGTATGGAGGGTCCCAAGACACAGATACATATGCTAAAGGGGAATAAGGTTTTAAGTCCACTCATGAGGCTCTTGAAATAGGGACTTTAAGCAAAGCAGTTGAATAAAGGTGGAAAAGGGGAAAAGGAGATTTCACTCGTGTGTGTGCAAAGTCACCTCACTCGTCTCTGACCCTTTGTGACACCATGGACTGTAGCCTGCCAGGCTCCTTTATCCATGGGTTTGATCCAAGAGATGTGGGTTTGATCCCTGGATCAGGAAGATCCCCTGGAGAAGGGCATGGCAACCCATTCCAGTATTCTTGCCTGGAGAATCCCATGCATAGTGCCTGGCAGGCTACAGTCCATGGGGTCGCAAAGGGTCAGATACAACTAAGTGACTTGCACAGACTACAGCATGCCAGGCTTCCCTGACCTTCATTATCCTCTGGAGTTTGCTCAAAATCATGCCCATTGAGTCACTGATGCTATCCAGGCACCTCATCCTCTGTCACCCTCTTCATCTTCCACCCTCAATCTTTCCCAGCATCAGTGTCTTTGCCAATGAGTCAGCTCTTTGAATCAGATGGTCAAAAAATTGGAACTTCAGCTTCAGAATCAGTCCTACCAATGAGCATTCAGGGTTGATTTCCTTTAGGGTTGACTGGTTTGATCTCCATGCAGTCCAAGGGACTCTCAAGAGTCTTCTCCAGCACCACAATTCAAAAGCATCAATTATTCAGTGCTCAGCCTTCATTATGGTCCAACCTCACATCTATGCATGTTTACTGGAAAATCCATAGCTTTAGCTTTGACTATATGAACCTCTGTCAGCAAAATAATGTCTCTGCTTTTTAATGTGCTTAGGTTTGTCATAGCTTTTCTTCCAAGCAACAGCATCTTTCAACTTCATGGCTGCAGTCACCATCTTCAGAGATTTTTTTAGCCCAAGAAAATAAAATCTGTCTCTGTATCCATTTTTTCCCCATCTATTTGCTGTGAAGTGATGGGGCCAGATGCCATGATCTTAATTTTTTGAATGTTGAATTTTAAGCTGTATCTATACATTTTCAAATGCTTTTCCTGTTTAGGTTATTATAGAACGTTAAGCTGCATTCCCTGGGCTATACATCAACAGAGGAATGGATAAAGATGTGGTACATAAATATACAATAGAATATTACTCAGCCACTAAAAAAAATAAAGTAATGCCATTTTCAGCAACCTGGATGACCTAGAGATTATCATACTAAGAGAAGTAATTCAGATAGATAAAAAAAAATCATATATTATTGCTTACTTGCAGAATAAAAATAAATGATACAAATGAATTCATTTATAAAACAGAATTTATAAGCCTTCTCTGGTGGCTCAGATGGTAAAGAGTCTGCCTGCAATGCAGGAGACCCAGGTTCAATCTCTGGTTCAGGAACATCCTCTGGAGAAGAAAATGGCAACCCACTCCAGTATTCTTGCCTGGAAAATCCCATGAACAGAGGAGCCTGGTAGACTACAGTCCATGGGGTCACAAAGAGTTGGACAGGACTGAGCGACTTCACTTCTTTCACATAAAACAGAAAGAAACTCATAGACTTAGAGAACATACAATAATTTTAGTAGAAGTTCCAGAAGAAAAAAAAAAATTTTTAATGGGAAAGAGAGGATATCCAAAATGGCAATGTTTAGAAATTTCTGGAAATGCTTTTTAAAAATGAATCTTCAAACTGAAGTATGCCAACTCCTAAGCAGAATTGAAATGATAATAATACTGTGCTGTGTGCTGCGCTCAGTTATGTCTGACTCTTTGTGACCCCATGGACTGTAGGCCACTAGGCTGTTCTGTCTATGGAGTTTTCCAAGCAAGAATACTGCAGTGGGTTGCCATTTCCTACTCCAGGGGATCTTCCCAACCCAGGGATCAAACCCACATCTCTTGCATCTCCTTCATTGGCAGGTGGATTCTTTACCACTGTGTCACCTGGGAAGCAAGCCCCAATGCCCATTAATAATGCTACTAACAACAATAGTGATAGCAACTATTATAATTCAGTAAAATTTAGTGAAACTTCAGGACACTAAATAAAATCAAAATAGAAAAATCAAACTATAAAAAGGGAGAGGGAAAAGACTTCCTATGAAGAAAGAATAACTAGAATGAGAGCAAACTTTCTGGCAGCAAAAGAGACTGTCAGAGCAGTGGAATTATATCTTCAGAATGCTGAAGAAAAACAAGTTTCAACCTAGAAAGCCAAGACCAGCTAAACTATCATCCAAAATGAAAGTGAAACAGTCATTTTAAATCAAAGGCTTAGTTTAACTAAGTTTATAAATCATTTGTTTTAGTTTATAAAACTTTGCAGAAAGAACTATTAACAGATATACTTTATCAAAAAGAAGACTTGAACTTAGAAGAAGAGTTTGAAATGTAATAATACAAATATACAAAAATCTTGATAAATACCAAAGAATCCAACCATTGCCTGGGAAATCCCATGGACAGAGGAGCCTGGTAGGCTACAGTCCATGGGGCCGCAAAGAGTCGGACATGACTGAGTGACGTTCCTGTATACTTCCTGTATACTGTTTTGAGCTTTATACAAATTGTATCTTAGTGTATATGTATTACAAAAGATAAAGTAATAATAAAAACAAAAATGAGGTGAGTTTGATAGGTATATGCCTTATGTTTTTTAGTTTCTGTATCTGATATTTTGTTATCATGGGACCTTGCTGACTAGAGAGAGACTATCTTTCCTGGAGTTAGCAGATTTCTACAGGTAGAAGCATCTATCCAATGAGCACAACTTTCATGAGCAAGCTAACCAATCTAGAGCCCATACACCCTAAATGCCTTTTTATTGTGTATTAACAATTGTAAGACACTAAAGTCCTTCCTTAATCATCCTAGGAACAAGCATCACCCAATTAGAGGAAACTCCTATACCTCTGAGCACACTGAAATTATCAAACTAATGAATCCTAAATCTGGTCAGCTGACTTATATAGCCTTGCCTATTCCTTCCCAAGAAAACCACAATAAAGGCTTTCCCACAATTCTCACTCTCCTTCTCTTTGCCTATGACTGACTCCAGTGTTCTCTCTTATGATTCTATGTGCCATGGCATGGTCTCCTCCTCTTGGGAATTGTGAATAACAAATTATATTTTCAATGGGAATCATCTGCTAATCTATTGGCCGCACCATACTTAAATGAAATTTGGGTATGTTTTAAACAGAATAGAGGGAGTGATGTCACCAAAATGGGGAAGTAGCAGATATTCCATTTTCCCACACAGATCAACAGTTAGACAGCTATTCACAACCAAGCACAGCTCTAGGAGAGCTCAAGAGTCCACCTTAAGAAACATCAGCAATGCAGTAGAAAGAAATTTCTGAAAATAGCCATGCAAAATGGGAACAAAGAAGAGCTTGATTTTACCAGCATCATCCCACCTCCTGGGCCAGAACTGCTCGAAACAAAGAGGGAACTGGCCAAGTACAAAGAGCTACCCTTTCTGAGGAGAAAAAATCCTAGTCTCCATCAAAAAAATTGTTAGAATTAACAAATAAATTTAGTAACATTTTAGGATACAACAAGCAATACATAAAAATTACTTCTATTTCTATACACAAATAATGAACTGTCGGAAGTAGCAGCAAAAACAATAAACTACTTAGGAATCAATATAACCAAGGAAATGAAATATCTATACACTGAAAAGTATGACATTAATGAAAGAAGATGCAAAAAAATGAATAGATATCCCATATTCAGGAATTGAAAGAGTAAATATTGTTAAAAATGTCCATTCTATCAAAAGCCATCTATAGATTCAGCACAGTTCAGTTCAGTTGCTCAGTCGAGTCTGACTCTTTGCAACCCCATGAATCGCAGCATGCCTGCGATTGGACAGGCTTCCCTGTCCATCACCAACTCCCAGAGTTTACCCAAACTCATGTCCATCGAGTCGGTGATGCCATCCAACCACCTCATCCTCTGTCATCTTCTTCTCCTGCCCCAAATTCCTTCCAGCATCAGGGTCTTTTCCAATGAGTTAGCTCTTCGCATGAGGTGGCCAAAGTATTGGAGTTTCAGCTTCAGCATCAGTCCTTCCAATGAACACCCAGAACTGATCTCCTTTAGGATGGACTGGGTGGATCTCCTTGAAGTCCAAAGGACTCTCAAGAGTCTTCTCCAACACCACAGTTCAAAAGCATCAATTCTTCGGCACTCAGCTTTCTTCACAGTCCAACTCTCACATCCATAAATGACCACTGGAAAAACCATAGCCTTGACTAGACGGACCTTTGTTGGCAAAGTAATGTCTCTGCTTTTTAATATGCTATCTGCTGCTAAGTCGCTTCAGTCATGTCCGACTCTGTGCAACCCCATAGATAGCAGCCCAACAGGCTCCCCTGTCCCTGGGTTCCTCCAGGCAAGGATACTGGAGTGGGTTGCCATTTCCTTCTCCAATGCATGAAAGTGAAAAGTTAAAGTGAAGTCGTTTAGTCGTGTCTAACTCCTAGTGACCCATGGACTGCAGCCTACCAGGTTCCTCTGTCCATGGGATTTGCCAGGCAAGAGTACTGGAGTGGGTTGCCATTGCCTTCTCCAGGAATATGCTATCTAGGTTGGTCATAACTTTCCTTCCAAGGAGTAAGCGTCTTTTACTTCCATGGCTGCAATCACCATCTGCAGTGATTTTGGAGCCCAAAAAGATAAAGTCTGACACTGTTTCCACTGTTTCCCCATCTATTTCCCATGAAATGATGGGACCAGATGCCATGATCTTCATTTTCTGAATGTTGAGCTTTAAGCCAATTTTTTCACTCTCCTCTTTCACTTTCATCAAGAGGCTTTTTAGGTCCTCTTCACATTCTGCCATAAGAGTGGTGTCATCTGCATATCTGAAGTTATTGATATTTCTCCTGGCAATCTTGATTCCAGCTTGTGCTTCTTCCAGCCCAGCGTTTCTCGTGATGTACTCTGCATAGAAGTTAAAGAAGCAGGGTGACAATTACAGCCTTGACGTACTCCGTTTCCTATTTGGAACCAGTCTGTTGTTCCATGTCCAGTTCTAACTGTTGCTTCCTGACCTGCATATAGGTTTCTCAAGAGGCAGGTTAGGTGGTCTGGTATTCCCATCTCTTTCATAATTTTCCACAGTTTATTGTGACCCACACAGTCAAAGGCTTTGGCATAGTCAATAAAGCAAAAATAGATGTTTTTTTCTGAAACTCTCTTGCTTTTTCGATGATCCAGCAGATGTTGGCAATTTGATATCTGGTTCCTCTGCCTTTTCTAAATCCAGCTTAATCATCTGGAAGTTCCCAGTTCACATCTTGCCTGGCTTGGAGAAGTTTGAGCATTACTTTACTAGTGTGTAAGATGAGTGCAATTGTGCGGTAGTTTGAGCATTTTTTTTTCATTGCCTTTCTTTGGGATTGGAATGAAAACTGACCTTTTCCAGTCCTGTGGCCACTGCTGAGTTTTCCAAATTTGCTGGCATATTCAGTACAGTTACTATCAAAATTCCAATGGCATTCGTCATAGAAAAAGAAATCCTGAAATTTTTATGGGATCATAAAAATCCTGGAATAGCCAAAGCAATCTTGAGAAAGAAAAAAGCTGCTGACATCATGCTTCCAGATTTCAAATATGTTACAAAGTTGTAGAAATAAAAACAGTATCATACTTGTATAAAAAGTCAACATTGACCAAAGGAACAGAGTTGAGAGCACCAAAATAAACCAACAGACATATGAACAACTAATTTTGAAAAGGGAGCTATGGATACTCAAGAGGTAATGGGTAATCTCACCAATAAAGGACATTGAGTATGATATCACTCATATGCAGAATATAAAATGTGACACAAATGAACCTATCTGTGAAACAGAAGCAGACTCACAGAGAGAACAGACTCCTGGTTGCCAAGGGCAAAGAGAGTCGGGGAGGGATAGATTTGGAGTTTGAGATTAGCAGATGTAAACTATTATACATAGAATGGATAAGCAACAAGGCCCTACTGTATAGCACAGGAAACTATATTCAATATCCACTGATAAACCATAATGGAAAAGAGTATGGAAAAGTCTCTCTCTATATATATATATATATATATGTGTGTGTGTGTGTGTGTATACATATGTGTGTGTGTATGACTGAATGACTTTGCTGTACAGCATAAATTAATACAGTATTGTAAATCAAGTATACTTCAGTTAAAAAATTTAAAAAAAAAAAAAACAGAATATTGGGAAAACTGGATAACCACATAGGGAAAAAAAAAAAAGTTGGACTATTATATCACTCACAAAAATTAACCAGGAATGTATTAAGCATTTAAGCATAAGACAGAAAACCATAAAATTTCTGGAAGAAAATGAGAAAATCTCCTTCATAACGTTTTTGATATGACTTTTTTTGATAAGACACCAAAAGCAAAATTAAAACAAAAGTCAACAAGTGAGACTATATCACACTAAAAAGTTCTATACAGCAAAAGAAACAACTAACAAAATAAAGAGGTAACTTACATAATGGGAGAAAATATTTGCAATTCATATATGTAATACGTGAGTCTGAGTGAACTCCGAGAGATGGTGATGGACAGGGAGGCCTGGCGTGATGCAATTCATGGGGTCGCAGAGTCAGACACGACTGAGAGACTGAACTGAACTGACTGATCCAAAACATAAAAGGAACTCAACTGAAATAAAAAGCTCAATTGAAAAACAGGCAAAGGACTTGAATAGACATTTCTCCAAAAGACACATACAAATGGCCAGCAGGGACATAAAATAGTGCACAACATCACTAATATTAGACAAATGCAAATCAAAACCAAATAAGTTATCTTTCTCACCTGTTAGAAGGGCTTCCCTGGTGGCTCAGAGGATAAAGCATCTGCCTACAATGCAGGATACCCGGGTTTGATCCCTGGTTTGGGAAGATCCCCTGGAGAAGGAAATGACAACCCACTCCAGTATTCTTGCCTGGAGAATCCCATGGACAGAGGAGCCTGGTGGGCTACAGTCCACGGGGTCACAAAGAGTCGGACACGACTGAACGACTTCACTCACTCACACCTGTTAGAATGGCCATTATTTAAAAAAAAGAGAGAGAGAGATAACAATTTCTGGCAAGGATGTGGAGAAAAGGGAACCCCAATGTCGGTTCAGCCACTGTGGAAAACATTATGGAGGTTCCTCAAAAAACTAAAAATACAACTCATATTATTTGGCAATTTCACTTCTGGGTATATATGCTAAGGAAATAAAATCACTATCTCAAAGAGACATCTGCATCTGATGGTCATTGTAGCATTATTCACAACACAAAACATGGAAACATCCTAATTGTCCAATGATAGATGAATGGATCAAGAATATGTGGTATATACATATATATATAATGGAATATTATTCATCCCTAAAAATAAAGAAAATTCTGCCATTTGTGACAACATGGACATATATTGAGGGCATTAAGCTCTCCCTGGAGAAGGAAATGACAATCCACTCCAGTATTCTTGCCTGGAGAATCCCATGGACAGAAAAGCCTAGTAGGTTACAGTCCACGGGGTCGCAAAGAGTCGGACACGACTGAGCGACTTCACCTCACCTCACCTCAAGCTAAGTGAAACATGTCAGATAGACAAAGACAAATACTGTATGACCTCACTTACATATGGAATCTATAAACGTCAAACTCATAGAAAAAGACCATAGAATGGTGGTTTCCAGGAACTGAGGGATGAAGGTAATGGGGCGATATTGGCCAGAGGTTACAAACTTTCAATTATATAATAAGTTCTGGGAATCTAAGGAACAACATGCTGACTATAGTTAAGTATATACTATATTGTACACTTGAAAGTTGCCAAGAGAGTAGTGCTTTAATGCTCTCACCATAGCAACAATAAAAAAAATGTCTGTTAGGTAAGGTGAAGGATAGACTAACCTTATTTTGATAAACATTTGAAAATATATACTTATGTCAACTCATCAAGTTGTACACCTTAAACTTACATAATGTTATATGCCAGTTATATCTTAATAAAGCTGGAAAAAAATAAACAAATCTATATCTTTGCAAGTTTGAAATATTTCCTAATAAATGCTTAACGAGTTATGGATATAAAAACAGGCTAAAAATGAATTTCAACATTATTTTTATTTATTTGTTTGGATAGGAATTTAAAATATTCTTATAAATATTATATATGCTTTATAAACATATATTTGAATATATAAGAATATATCAAATGTTACAAAAATATAATATTGGTGAGCTAACCATTAACTTAATTTTTAAAAAATAAACACAAAGATAAGTAAATAAAAAATAAAGCTGAAATTAATGAAATAGAAAAGCAAAGAAATCATAGAGAAGATCAGCAAAACCAAAAACTGCTTTATTGGAAAAAGCTATTCTTTTTACTTTTACATTCTTTACTAGATAAAATGTATCTAACAAAACATAATGTACATATCATACTTAATCACATTCTAATTTCAGATACTGGGAGAAGGAACTCGAGTTCTGCCAAAGTGTAAGTTGCCATGCTGCTAAGATAAATTTGAAAACATCTTATAAAGCTGAATATGTGAATATCCTATTTCCTAGCAATTGTATTTCTATTTATATTCCCAAGAGAAACTTTTGCATATGGGTACATGAAAAAAATGTACAAGGATATTCATTGCCACATTGATTGCATTAAGAAAAATCAGAAATTAACTCTTTCAGAAAAAGAATATTAATTAAAATCTTATTTAGTCACATAGTGAATTGAACAGCTAATGAACTATAGATACTTGGATCAACTAAGTAAATCTCAGAAACAAAACTGATCTGCAGAAGAAATTTGAAAACTATATATATATACACATATACAGCATGTCTTTTCATTCTGAAAACATTCAAAATAATACCACATATCAATATGGCTATATAAAAAATGAAAACAACAACAACGTGTAGAGGAAGGATACACACCAACCTCAGAGTAATGAACACCTTCAAGGAAAAAGGGAAGGAAATAGAGCTGACGATTAGCTTTGCCCAAAACTGCCAGATATGTATTATCAACTCTAATCTCACCTCTGAAATTCAGATTCTCACATCCAACCACTTACCCTATATTTGCACTTGGATGTCTAGTACAAATTTGAAATATAATACATACAAAATAGAACCTTTAATCCCTGTCTCTAGAATTTGTAAATACTACAGTGGTTCTCATCTCACTACATGAGACCACCACTCACCTAGTTGCTAATGGCAAAAACCTTGGCAACATCCTTGACTTTTCTTTTTCTCATATTTCATATATAGTCCACTATTAAATGCAATCTATTATCTCTCTCTGAAATCTATGCTGCATCCAAATACTTTTCACGAAATCTATTACTTCCACCCTATTTCTGATCACCATTATTTCTGGTCTGAACTATAACAATAGCTTCTTTAACTTTTTCCCTTTTCCCAGCATCCACACAACAGCCAATATGTTCTACTTAAAACATAAATCCAACCATGCCACTCCACTGCTAAAGCCTTTCAAATGCCGTCCCCTAACTTTTAGAATAAAATGCCAAGACTTCAACATGGCCTTACATGATTAAGACTGTATATCTCTCCAAATTTCCAACTACCTTCTCCCTCTCTACCTCAACTACTGTGGCCTTCTTTCTCGTCTCTGAACACACTAAGCATATTATTACCTTGGTGTTGTCCCTACTTGGAAATCCCCCTGTACTTTAACCATGGCTTGATTTTTACTTTATTAAGGCATAAGATTTTATTTTCTATTATTTTATTCTGTTTAATTTGCTTTTTTTCTGTAAAATGACTAATTAGATACTAGTTTCTAATCAGTATCAAAATTAGATACTTTCAAATTTCAAATGGAACATTTTAAAAACTCCATATATATAAAGTAAATTTTTACATTTCCACAAAAAATTAAATTTTATAAGTATAGCCATAAACTGGATTAATTGTACTAGTTTATTTTTTTCAATTCAACAAGTATATTTTAAGATCCTACTATGCACCAGGGACCAGACAGGTGCTAAATACCAGAAAATGGATAGGATAGATCTTCTGCCTTGAAGAGCATCTCAAAGGATGCATATACAAAAGAGAAGTAAAGAGAAATGGTCAATATGTTCCTACAAATGAAAAGCTCATTTGAGAGATTATATAATATCTGTTAATCCATTATTTTCTCTTCTTCTGAAAAGCTCATTTTGCATGCTTAATTGTTTCACGTCCTTTTAAAATTACTCAATTACTGAAAACAATTATGTTAATTACATCAGTTCAGTCCTTCAGCTGTGTCCGACTTTTTGCAGCCCCATGGAGTGCAGCACGCCAGGCCTTCCTGTCCATCACCAACTCCTGGAGTTTACTTAAAATCATGTCCATTGAGTTGGTGATGCCATCCAAACATCTCATCCTTGTCATCCCCTTCTCCTCCTGCCTTCAATCTTTTCCAGCATAAGGGTCTTTTCAAATGAGTCAGTTCTTCACATCAGGTGGCCAAAGTATTGGAGTTTCAGCTTCAGCATCAGTCCTTCCAATGAATATTCAGAACTGATTTCCTTTAGGATGGACTGGTTGGACCTCCTTGCTGTCCATGGGACTCTCAAGAGTCTTCTCCAACACCACAGTTCAAAAACATCAGTTCTTTGGCACTCAGCTTTCTTTATAATTCAACTCTCACATTCATACATGAGTACAGGAAGAACCACAGCTTTGACTAGATGGACCTTTGTTGGTAAAGTAATGTCTTTTTTTTTAATATGCTGTCTAGGTTGGTCATAATTATCTTTCCAAGGAGAAAGTGTCTTTTAACTACATGGCTGCAATCACCATCTGCAGTGATTTTCGAGCCCCCAAAAATAAAGTCTGACACTGTTGCCACTGTTTCCCTATCTATTTCCCATGAAGTGATGGGACCAGATGCCATCATCTTCGTTTTCTGAATGTTGAGCTTTAAGCCAACTTTTTCATTCTCCTCTTTCACTTTCATCAAGAAGATCTTTAGTTCTTCTTCCCTTTCTGCCATAAGGGTGGTATCATCTGCATATCTGAGGTTATTGATATTTCTCCTGACAATCTTAATTCCAGCTTGTGCTTCTTCCAGCCCAGCGTTTCTCATGATTTACTCTGCATATAAGTTAAATAAGCAGGGTGACAATATACAGCCTTGACATACTCCTTTCCCGATTTGGAACCAGTCTGTTGTTCCATGTCCACTTCTAACTGTTGTTTCTTGACCTGCATACAGATTTCTCAGGATGCAGATAAGGTGGTCTGATATTCACATCTCTTTAAGAATGTTCCACAGTTTTCTGTGATCCACACAGTAAAAGGCTTTGGCATAGTCAATAAAGCAGAAGTAGATGTTTTTCTGGTATTCTTTTGCTTTTTCAATGATCCAGTGGATGTTGGCAATTTGATCTCTAGTTTCTCTGCCTTTTCTAAATCCAGCTTGAATATCTGGAAATTCACATTTCATGTACTCTTGAAGCCTGGCTTGGAGAATTTTGAGCATTACTTTGCTAGCCTGTGAGATGAGTGCAATCGTGCAGTAGATTGAGCGCTCTTTAGCATTGCCTTTCTTTGGGATTGGAATGAAAACTGACCTTTTCCAGTCCTGTGGCCACTGTTGAGTTTTCCAAATTTGCTGGCATATTGTGTGCAGTACTTTCACAGCATCATTGTTTAAGATTTGAAATAGCTCAACTGGGATTCCATCACCTTCACTAGCTTTGTTCATAGTGATGCTTCCTAAGGCCCACTTGACTTCATATTCCAGAATGTCTGGCTCTAGGTGAGTGATCACACCATGGTGATTATCTGGGCCATGAAGATCTTTTTTGTATAGTTCTTCTGTGTATTCTTGTCACCTGCTCTTAATATCTTCTGCCTCTGTTATGTCCATACCGTTTCTGTCCTTTATTGTGCCCATCTTTGCATAAAATATTCCCTTGGTATCTCTAATTTTCTTGAAGAGATCTCTAGACTTTCCCATTCTGTTGTTTTCCTCTATTTATTTGCATTGATCACTGAGGAAGGCTTTCTTATCCCTCCTTGCTATTCTTTGGAACTGTGTGTTCAAATGGGTATATCTTTCCTTTTCTCTTTTACCTTTTGCTTCTCTTCTTTCAATAGCTATTTGTAAGGCCCCCTTAGACAACCATTTTGCCTTTTTGCATTTCTTTTTCTTGAGGATGGTATTGATCCCTGCCTCCTGTACAATGTCAGGAACCTCCGCCCAAATTTCTTCAGGCAGTCTGTCTATCAGATCTAATCCCTTGAATCTATTTTTCACTTCTATTGTATAATCGAAAGGGATTTGATATAGGTCTAGGTCATACACGAATGGTCTAGTGGTTTCTTCAAATTAAGTCTGAATTTGACAATAAGGAGTTCAGGATCTGAGCCACAGTCACCTTCTGGTCTTGTTTTTGCTTACTTTATAGAGCTTCTCCATCCTTGGCTGCAAGAATATAATCAATCTGATTTTGGTATTGACCATCTGATGATGTCCATGTGTAGAGTCTTGTGTTGTTTGAAGAGGGTGTTTGCTATGACCAGTGCGTTCTCTTGGCAAAACTCCATTAGCCTTTGCCCTGCTTCATTAGGTACTTCAAAGCCAAATTTGCCTGTTACTCCAGGTATCTCTCGACTTCCTACTTTAGCATTCCAGTCCCCTATGATGAAAAGGACATTTGTGTGTGTGTGTGTGTGTGTTAGTTCTAGAAGGTCTTGTAAGTCTTCATAGAACCATTCAACTTCAGCTTCTTCAGCACTAATGGTCAGGGCATGGACTTGGTTTACTGTGATATTGAATGGTTTGCCTTGGAAATGAACAGAGATTATTCTGTCATTTTTGAGATTGCATCCAAGTACTGCATTTCAGACTCTTTCATTGACTATGATGGCTACTCCATTTCTTCTAAGGGATTCTTGCTCACAGTAGTAGATGTAATGGTCATCTTTGTTAAATTCACCCATTCCAGTCCATTTTAGTTCACTGATTCCTAAAATGTCAATGTTCACTCTTGCCATCTCCTGTTTGACCACTTCCAATTTTCCTTGATTCTTAGACCTGGCACTGAAGCAACAGTGAGGAGATACCCCACATCCAAGGGCAGAGACCCCCCAGCATGGTGGTAGGCACTGGAGCAGTGGCTGTGCAGAGCTGGAGTGGCAGCTGTGCAGTGCTGGCAGTGACTTTGAGGAGACATCCTACATCCAAGGGCAAAGGAGAAGCCCCAGCAAGACTGTAGAAGGGGCAAAATCACGTTTAGAATCAAACCCCATACCTGTCAGAGACGCTCAAAGGGCTCAAACATACCTTGTGTCCACCACGACCCAGAGACCCCACAGAGACTGAGACAGAACTGTGTCTGAGTGTCTCCTGAGGAGGTGCAGATCAGCAGTGGACTGCTGCAGGAATGGGGGCTTTGGGAACCTGGGTATGACATAAGCCTTCTTGGAGAAGTTCACCATTAACCTCACCATAGAGCTGCCAGAACTTACATAGGACTGGGGAAACAGACTCTTGGAGGGCACAAACAGAACCTTATGTGCACCAGGACCCAGGAGAAAGGAGAAGTTACCCCCCACAAAAGACGGACCCAGACTTGCCCAGGAGTGTCCAGGAGTCTCCAGCAGAGGCATGGGTTGGAAGTGGCTTGCTGCAGAGACACTGAGTGTAGCAGTGTGTGCATGGGACCTTTTGAAGGATACCTTCAATACCTCCACCATAGTTTGGCCTCAGGTCAAATAACAGGGAGGGAATACAGCCCTGCCCTTCAACAGAAAATTGGATTAAAGATTTACTGAGCATGGCCCAGCTCATCAGAACAAGACCCAGTTTTCCCCTCAGTCAGTCTCTCCCCAGGAAGCTTCCGTAAGCCTCCTTTCCTTCTCCATCAGAGGTCAGACAGACCAAAAACCACAATCACAGAAAACTAACCAATCTGATCACATGGACCACAGCCTGGTTTAACTCAGTTAAACTATGAGCCATGCTGTGTAGGGCCACCTAAGATGGATGGGTCATGGTGGAGAGTTCTGACAAAACGTGGTCCACTGGAGAAGGAAATGGCAAACCACTTCAGTATTCTTGCCTTGCAAACCCCATGAATAGTATGCTAATTACATACATCTAGGAAAACTGTGTAGATCTTTATTTTAAGCTGCTGCTGCTGCTAAGTCACTTTAGTCGTGCCCGACTCTGTGCGACCCCACGGATGGCAGGCCACCAGGCTCCCCTGTCCCTGGGATTCTCCAGGCAAGAACACTTTAAGCTAGGAAATAATTTTCAAGTTGTATCATTTTAAGGCTTACTGCAATTTTTAAAGAAAACATTTTGTGACATGGAGGAGTTATATGAAATTCAAATTTTAGTGTTGTATTGGAACACAGCCATACCCATTAATTTGCATATTGTCTATGACTGTTTTCCAACTACAATGGCAGAGACCAGCCCAAAAGTTGAAAAAATTTACTACCCAACCCTTAAAAAAAATTTTTTTTGTCAATTCTTGTTCTAAAATACCTCAATGGATTTTGATGGAAAAGTAACACTTTTGTGTTGTTGTATGGTTTTCCAAAGTTTACAGAGATGTTTAAAATAAATTAAATGTGCAAAAGGATGTCCATACATGGTTCCTCTAATCAACAGCTTCTAGACTTGGGGTTACTAATCTTGGTTAACATGGGCTTTATTTTCTCCTTTTCCCCCTAGTTTTAGTGAGGTATAATTTATACATTAAAAAATGTATATATTTAAGGTATATAGTATAATGTTTTGATATACCTATACATTGTGAAATGATCATCATACTTTAATTAATATATATCTACCACATCACATAGTTACTATTCTTTTGCTGTGGTGACAACATGTAGAAGTAATTATCTTAACAAATTATAAATATACAACACAGTATTAATAACTATAGTTGCCATACTGTATATTAGATCACCAGAAATTATTATCCTGCATAAATGAAACTTTGTACCACTTGACTAACAGCTCCCAATTTCCCTCTCCCCTCACCTCCCTGCAACCAACATTCAGCTGTCTATTTCTCTGAGTCTAACTTCTTTTTAGATTTCACATATGAGTGAGATCATGCAGTATTTCTTTCTGAGTCTGACTGATTTCATTTAATATAATGTCCTCCAAGTTCATTCATATTATCATATATAGCAGAATTTCCTTTTAAAAAAATCTGACTAGTATTCCACCGTATGCATATACCAACTTTCTTTGTTCATTCATCTTTCAATGGACATTTAGATAGTTTTTCCACCTTGATTATTGTTGTTGTTAAAATATTGCTATTATACAATGTATGTGGGAGTACAGATATCTCTTCAAGACTCTGATTTCAATTCTTTTGGATAAATACCTAGAAGTGAAACTGCTGGAACATATGGTAGTTGTACATTTAATTTTTTGAAAAAAAGCTCCACTGTTTTCTATAATAACTGTACCAGTTTTCATTACTACCAACAGTTTACAAAGGTCCCAATTTCTCCATCTGGCTAACATTTGTTATTTGTCTTTTTGATAATAGCCATTTTAAATTGTGTGAAATAATATCTTATTGTGGTTTTGATTTACATTTTCCTGATAATTAATTGTGTTTAGCACTTTTTCATATTCATGTTGGCCATTGTTATCTTTTGTCTTGAGAAATGTCTATTCAGTTTCTTTGCTCATTTTTTAAATAGGGTTATTTGATTGTGGATTTTTACCTTTTTTGCTATTGAGTTAACAACTGAGCACACATTTTCTAAGTTCCCAACATATTTTGGATATTAACCATTTATTAACATTATATATTTAGGTTGCAAATGTTTTATCTCAATCTGTGGTTTTCCCTTTCACTCTGATGATTATTTCCTTTGCTATATACAACTTCTTAGTTTGATGAAATCCTACTTATCTTTGCTTTTGCTGAATATGATTTGGGAGTCATATTTTTTTAAATGCCCAGACAAGTAACAAGATGCTTTTGCCTATGTTTTATTCTAGTATTTTTATGTTTTCAGGTTTTATGCTTAAATATTTAATTCACTTTGAATTTTTTTAATATAGGAGCAGATAAGGGTCCAACTTCATTATTCTGCATGTAGATATCCAGTTTTACCAACATTATTTGTTGAAGAGATCATTCTTTTTCCTTGGTGTGTTCTTGACACCCTTGGCAGAAATTGTTGACTGTAAGTGTATGGATTTATTTTTGAACTCATTATTCTATTCTGTTGGTCTTTTTGTCTGTTACCATACCAGTACCAAACTGTTCCAATTATGGTAGTTTTGTAACATATTTTGAAACCAGCAAGTTTGAGGCAAGGAGGGAGCATGATATAGGGTCATGGAAAATAGTCATTAAAGTTTGGAACAGTTATGTAAGCTATCATAAGGTTGACTAGGGATGAGTATAATAATTACCAAGCAATGTGAGGGTCTAGCAGAAATTAGAAACCATACATTTCTAGAATTTATGTTCATTTATCTCAAAATGAAGTCTGAAAAGGCTAGAAGGCTCAAAGGAAGATGTTTGTTAGCAAATATGTTTTTAGTCATTTAAAATTCAAAACAAAAAATTCAACAAAAACAAAGCAAAATTCTTTTCTCCTTCCATATTGTTAAAGATAGTAGTAGCAGTTATAGGCAGATTAAGATATTGTGACTGTTGTCCATCACAAAAAAAGTCCTCTCCCCTCTGATCTAAAATAGCCCTCTACACTTGTACCAGGGTGACACAGACCTCTACACTTGTACCAGAAGAAATTCATATCAATGGATTAAGCCATAAATACTTTCTCAGAAAGGGAAGAGAAAGTTTAGTCATAAGTAAACTTTAGAATGAATTTGTTCATCAAATTACTTTATCTTGGTACTGTAGCCTAAGGACTGGCTCTGTTGTGTGGTGAGTGAGAAAGAAAAGGCACTCTTCCTTTCCTCCACAGATTTGCCTATGATCCGAAATATTTCAGGACTCTCCCATCAGTTTACACAGATACCAAAGCAACATCTCCCTGTCAGTCCCTTCTTGTCTTGCCATATGGATTTGTCATTGGAGTTATAAAATCTTTCCTGTAAGGATCATATCTAGGCCTTCAGAGTCTAAATATGTGTAGTTTCCATGTGATGAGTTTCCAGAACTTTGTAAGTCACACAAAGGAAAATGGTTTCTATATCAGCTAATAGTGTTAAGTTTTATGAACCAGAACATCCAAATAACATACATAAATACAAAAGTTTCTTTTTCTCATGTAACAAAAGTTCTAGAAGTAGCTATCAAGAATTGTTGTAGCATCATTAGGGATTCAAACTTCTATTATAGTGCTTATTAAATGGCTGCAACAAAAGGGAAAAGGAAGAATGGCAAAAGAGACATGCCAATTGAGTCAGACCTTTTCATCAGAAAAACTACAGCTTTATTGGGATCCTCAACCGAAAAAAGGCCCAAATATATCTCCTAGACTGGAACTGAGTAATAGCCAGTGATAACCACAAGGGAACCTGAGAAGTCAAATGGTTCAAGCTAGGGATTTTTACCATCTTGAATTAAGTAGGAGTTTTGTGGATAATGAAGAAAGAAAATGGATAATGATGGAATGATGACATCTTAATCTGCTTATACTGAGTACTGTCTTTAACAATTTCAGTAAGCAATCATGCTTATATACCACAAATAATAATAAGGCTTTTCCAAGAGCCAAATAAATAAATAAATAAGAAATGTGTAGAGAAAATACCAAAAGTTTTATGGATGATTACATCTGGAACTGAGTAGAAGACTTCAGGGAAGTATAGAAGAGTATAGATACATTTCATACATTCACCATGACAAAGTTTCTGAACTTGGGTTTGTTCCATTCCCTAGGCCAAACCTGCCTTCGTGTGACTTGCTTTCTACAAAGGAAATTGACTTATTAGCAACAGAGCAGGTCTATATTGAGCAACTACATCATTTCCCACTAACATTGCCTGACCCTTACTCCCATACCTAAATGTGGCTTTCAGTTTCAGTTTCAGTGAAAGTCACTCAGTCGTGTCCGACTCTTTGCAACCCCATCAACTATACGGTCCATGGAATTTTCCAGGCCAGAATACTGGAGTGGATAGCCATTCCCTTCTCCAGGGGTTCTTCCCAACCCAGTGATTGAACCCAGGTCTCCTGCATTGCAGGCAGATTTTTTACCTTCTGAGCTACCAATTGCAACTCCATATTTCTTTCCCACCTAATCTGAACATATGACACAGCACCAAATAATGAAGAAAAAAAATGCTCAAAGGGATTAAGCAATTTTTTTAATTACAGAATTTGTAAGTGATAAAACTTCGAACAGAGGCCCCCAGAAACACAGCCCAAGGTCCTAATTTTTTTTTTAGTTGGCATTTTTTACTAATTTTTTTTTGGAGGGGTGTGGATTATGTGATGCAATATGCAGGATTTTATTGATAGTCCCTGACCAGGGATCAAACTTGTGAGCCCTGCAGTGGAAGCCCAGAGCCCTAACCACTGGACCACCAGGGAATTCCCCTGACTCCTTTTTTTAAAGAAAGATAAACAGCTAAAAACAGTTACCGAGTTACCTTTTTCTTAAGTAATAGTATCATGGCTTCTGTGAGTTAGACTTTTAATGTATGTCACAAACATGAAAAGTATAAAAGACTAAGCATAGTTCCATTACTTGTCCTCTTCTTAAAAACCCCTCATTTTCACTAAGAACCCACATTTTATGCTAGAGCCTGATATGTTTGATTCTATTCTACTTTTTATGAAAATATCTTCTAGATTTACTATACTCTCATTGTTCTTTACAGAGCTTTTAAATAGCTAAAAGGTCAACAGCTATGATTATAAAATCTAGCCTAAAATAATATAGNTGGTAAATGGAACTTCAGGAAGGAGAAGTGACATTTCACCCAAAGACTTTTCTAAAGTTAAGAACTGAACAGCAATATTTTTATGTGCTATTGTTGGCTGATGACCAAACAACACTTTTGTTCAGTTTAAACCAACTCCATTCGTTCAATTCCAAGGGATTTGTATCAAACCTATTGAATGCTCGGCCTTCCCCAGTGACTCAGCGGTAAAGAATCCACCTGCAATGCGGGATCCACAGGAGACACAAGTTCAATGTCTGGGTCCTGGGTTGGGAAGATCCCCTGGAGGACCTGTCTCTTATACACATCTAGATGTGTATAAGAGACAGATTTAAGAGGAGATGAGAGAAAAATAAATTCCTTTAATAGAAGAAATAATAGACAATTTTCAATATGCCTAACCTGAAGGTAATTAGAAGGTACTTTTATAATAAATGAACCATTGAGGTTAAGGACAAGATTTGCCTTACAGGGTGGTATTTGTAAAAATTACAAGCTTCCTGAAATTTTATTTATATTTTCTTCCACACATGCCATAACGTTCTATTTGAATTACTTATTAGCACTAAGAAAAGAAAGTAAAAACAAACTGTTAATATTTAGGTAATAAAAATGAGAATGAATACTAAGTAAAATCTTTTCTCTGGGGGACAAAAACAAGTCTGCAGGAAACAGAGTTCTTATGTACTCATTGAGGCTCAGTCCTGATGCATTAAAAGATATAGTCTGACTGATCAGAATGAGTTTTTTCTGAAGTCAAATCACATTATTTCTCCTGGAAACTGCTGTGGCAAACACCTTATCTGCAAAAGAAAAATTAACCTTCTTATCTTATTTAACTTAGCTTGTGAAAGGCATAAGATCAGCTCCTGGAGGAAAATCCTATTTAATCCATGTTTCTTCACTTTTTTGTAGAAATTCTATAGAATTGATAGGAGTTTGAGGGGAAAAAAATAGAAGAGACCACATAAGGATGTCTCCCCACTAGGTTAATTCGAAGAGTTTGGTAGCACTTTAGCAAATCTAAATAGTATATTGCCAAGTTGATTAGGTTATTTCCAAACATACTTTCTACTTCGGTTTGTCTGCTGACCCACTTGAGTGAGTCTCAGTTCAGTTCAGTTCATTGCAGTCGCTCAGTCGTGTCCGACTCTTTGTGACCCCATGAATTGCAGCACGCCAGGCCTCCCTGTCCATCACCAGTTCTTGGAGTTCACTCAGACTCACGTCCATCAAGTCCGTGATGCCATCCAGCCATCTCATCCTCTGTCAAATATTACTTCTCTAGAACAGTCAACACAGCTCAGAACTTACAGTTAAACTGGGGTATTGCCTGGAAACTAGGCAGAAAGGAAGAATAGAAATCATGGAAAAAATATTAACAAAGAAAAAGAACCGTTAGGATTAGGGTAGGCAAACATTTTAAGATGGCCCCCACAACTTTTTCTTAAATTGGAAGATAATTGCTTTACAATGCTGTGTTAGTTTCTGCTGTACAACAAAGTGAACATATATATATCCCCTCCCTATTGGAGCTCTCTCCTACTGGACCCCCCATCTCAGCCCTGTATGTCATTACAGAGCACAAAGCTGAGCTTCCTGTGTTATACAGCAATTTCCCACTAGCTACCTATTTTACACATCAGTTCAGTTCAGTTGCTCAGTCATGTCTGACTATTTGTGATCCCATGGTCTGCAGCCTGCCAGGCTTTCCTGTCCATCACCAACTCCCGGAGCTTCCTCAAATTCATGTTCATTGAGTTGGTGATGCCATCCAACCATCTCATCCTCTGTCGTCCCCTTCTCCTCCCACCTTCAATCTTTCGCAGCATCAGGGTCTTTTCAAATGAGTCAGTTCTTCCCATGAGGTGGCCAAAGTATTGGAGTTTCAGCTTCAGCATCAGTCCTTCCAATGAATATTCAGGACTTATTTCCTTTAGGATTAACTGGTTGATTTCCTTGCAGTCCAAAGGACTCTCAAGAGTCTTCAACACCACAGTTCAAAAGCATTAATTGTTCGGTGCTCAGCTTTCTTTATAGTCCAATTCTCACATCCATACATGACTTGTGGAAAAACCATAGCTTTGACTAGATGGACCTTTGTCAACAAAGTAACGCCTCTGCTTTTTAATATGCTATCTAGGTTGGCCATAGCTTTTCTTCCAAGGATCAAGTCTTTGAATTTCATGGCTATAGTCATGTCTGCAGCGATTTTGGAGCCCAAGAAATAAAGTCTCTCGTTGTTTTCATTTTTTCCCCATCTATTTGCCATGAAGTGATGGGACCACATGCCATGATCTTCGTTTTTTGAATATTGAGTTTTAAGCCAGCTTTTTCACTCTCCTCCTTCACTTTTATCAGAGGCTCTTTAGTTCTTCACTTTCTGACATTTTACACGTGGCAGTGTATATATGTTAATGGTACTCTCTCAATTCATCCCATCCACTCCTCTCCCTTCTGTGTCCACAAGTCCATTCTCTACATTTTCGTCTCTATTCCTGCCCTGCAAATAGGTTAATCAGAACCATTTTTCTAGATTCCGTATTTATGCATTAATATATGATATATTTTTTTTTCTCTTTCTGACTTACTTCACTCTGTGTGACAGACTCTAGGTTCATCCACATCACTGCAAATGACTCAATTTCATTCCTTTTTATGGCTGAATAACCCCATGACTCTTGCCTCCTGGTATTTGTGCTCTTGTGTCATTCCCTTCCATTGATGGTGCTTGTAACAAACAGGAAAAGATGATGGGATGTCACTTACATGAGTGAGTTTTTAAAAGATTGACTTTTATCCTGACAGTAGGCCATTATCATCTCCTTGGCCTACATGCTTTGATGAAGCAAATACCCAAATGCGAAGAAACTTAAGACAGACTCCGATCAACAGCTTGTGAGTAACTGAGGCCCTCAGTTCAACAACCTGCAAAAGATGGAAACCTACCAAATATTACTAAGTGATCCTTTATCAGCCAAACCTGAACCAACAACTTGATGTAAACCTTGTGAGAAATCTTAACCCACATGAACTGAAAAAAAATTGTCACAGAGCAGTAGATAACTAATACAACAAAAATTAATTTTAGGCAATGAGAAGAGATCTTTCAAAAGCTTCCAATACAAAAATGCACCTACCTACCAGCAATATTCAGCATATAACCAGCCTTTCTTGGGATTTCCTAGGCAGCACTAGTGGTAAAGAACCCACCTGCTAATGCAGGAGATGGAACAAGTTCAATCTTTTGATCGAAAAGATCCATCCCCTGGAGGACAGCACGGCAACCCACTCCAGTATTCTTGCCTGGAGAATCGCATGGATAGAGAAGCCTGGTGGACTACGGTCCATAGAGTCACAAAGAGTCAGACACAACTGAAGCGACGTAGTACACACACATGCACCCAGCCTTCCTTGCTATTACTATGGATGAATTCTGAGCAAAGGTCAATCTCTGCACTCTTTTGTGAGATCCCATCCTCCCTCATTTACTGAAAATCATTGATCTAATAATTCTCCTTCCTCTCTCCTATATCATTGTTTTTTCACTTTATCAGATTATTTCTATAAACATTTAAATATGTTACTTTTACCATCCTAAAATCACAGAGTAAAAACACAAGTGAATTGTTGTTCTTGTTTTTAAGTTGCTAAGTTGGGTCTGACTCCTTGTGACCCCATCGGCTGCAATATGCCAGAATCCTCTGTCCTTCACTATCTCCCAGAGTGCTCAGATTCATGTCCACTGAGTCAGTGATGCTTTCTAACCATCTGATCTGGCACTCCTTTGTCCTTTTGCCTTCAATCTTTCCCAGCATTGGGGTCTTTTCTAATGATTTGGCTGTACGCATCAGGTGGCCAAAGTATTGGAGCTTCAGCTTCAGCAACAGTCCTTCCAGTGAATATTCAGTGTTGATTTCCTTTAGAGAATAATAACAACAAAAACACTCTTCTGTTCTCATTTGCCCCTCTATTCCCACTTGTGGCTAATCCATGTTTAAAATTCTCATCTTCCTATACTTTTATGAACTCATTTGCTATGAGTTGAAATACACCCCCAAAAAAGACATGTTGAAGTTCTAATGCCTGGTCCCTGTGATAGTGATCTTATTTGGAAATAGTTTGTTGTTTTTTTTTTTTTTTTTGCATATACAGTCAATTTTAGGTGAGGAGATCAGGGTGTACCCTACTCTAATATGACATGAGTCCTTATAAGATGAGAAGAAACATAGAGATAGATGTACCATGGATAAGATAACAGATGACACAGGGAGAACACCATGTGAAGAAAAAGATAGAGATTGGAGTGCAGTACCTATAAACCAAGGAATACCAAGGATTGCCAGAAATCACCAAAAGCTAGGAGAGGGGTAGTAACTAGTTTCTCCCTCAGAACAGGAGGATTGAACTTTGCCAACACTTGGATCTCATACCTCTATCCTCCAGAGCAGTGAGAGGATAAATTTCTCACTTTGTCCTTTATCTGGTTGTGTTAAGCCACCCAGTTGTAACAATTTGTTATGGCATCCCTAGGAAACTAATATACCATTCAAAGTGGAATTTCACTTACACCAGTCCACTAAAACTGTTCTTGTCAGAGTTATCAATGATTTTATGTTGCTAAATCCAAAACCATTTCTTATTTGTCATCTTAAACTATTGGCAACATATGACAGTTAATCACTCATTCCTCCTTAAAACAATTTCTTTCCTTGGTTTCCAGACCACCACACTCTTGTTTTTTATCCAACTCATTAGTCATCACTTTTCTGTTTTCTTTGCAGGTTGTTCCTTAACATTGGAGTACCCCAGGACATAGTCCTTAGATTTCTTTTACTCTTTCACTCACCTCCTTGGTGATATCATCCACTCATGAATTTATGCTATTCATATGCTGATGACTCTAAAATTTATATTCTTAGCCTTGACATCTTTCCTGAATGTCAGTTGCCTATATTTAAACGTCCAATAGTCTTCTACAACTTAACACTGGCAGGCTGACTCAGTCATCATGAAATCAGTTAGGAAGGTAAATGGCAGCATGATATACATGTGACAAGCAATTCTTCCACACCCCTCCAGAGTCAGTTACAGTCTCTAAGTTATGTAATTATGTAATCAGTGCTTGGGAGGTTTATTAAAATACAGTTTATTACCAGGTAGAAAGCCTTGTTTTTAGATGATCAAGCTTAAATATAGAGTACAGACAATGGTACAAAATACTATTTATATTTCCAAAACAGTTGTTTATCAAGTTACCCAGTATACTTTTGATGGTCATCAGGGAAGGGAGATACCCTTTCTGTTCTCTCCTCCTTTTTTCCCTCCTTCTTCATAATGTATTGGTTTTATTATTTCTCTACACTTTTCTCTAGGGTACAGGTCCTCCACTCCCTCTTCCTTCCCCTCCTTCAAGATCTCTGGTTTTTCACTGTTAGGTAACTAGCTGCATCTAGATGCATCTCCCTTGATAGAATTGAGATGGGGAAGGTCTTGTTACTTTAGGTCTTGTGAGTAATAAATATTTGAAAAGAGAAGTGGCATCACTGTCCAGACTCAGAGAAAAATACCTATAAGACAAACCTTTCTCTTGATAATATTAACCATCTCTTCATGAATATGTCTGCTTTTATGCCAGTAATATACTGTTCTGATTACTAAAGCTTTGTATGTTAATTTTAAATTATGAAGTGTGATGCCTCCAACTTTGTTCTTCTTTCTCAAGGTTGCTTTGACTATTTGGGGGTATTATAAGAGTTCCACATGCATTTTTTTTGGTTGTTGTTGTTGTTGCTTTTTTAAAACAATTTTATGTGAATATAATTTATATGAAATAAATGTAATATGAAATAGGGTAATATGAAATAGGTAATCATGTTGGGTGTTCATTGGAAGGACTGAGGCTGAGGCTGAAACTCAAATAATTTGGCCACCTCATGCGAAGAGTTGACTCATTGGAAAAGACCCTGATGCTGGGAGGGATTGGGGGCAGGAAAAGAAGGGGACGACCAAGGATGAGATGGCTGGATGGCATCACCGACTCGATGGACATGAGTTTGGGTAAACTCCCAGAGTTGGTGATGGACAGGGAGGCCTGGCGTGCTGCGATTCATGGGGTCGCAAAGAGTCGGACATGACTGAGCAACTGAACTGAACTGAATCATATAGAAGAAAATATAAATGATATAAACAAATGATATACAAAATTATAAATGGTATATAAAAGATACATAATTTCAATAAGAAATAAAAGCCTAAATAAGCTAATAATGAATAAAGAAAAGAGTCAAAAATCTAAACTCTGCCCCTACTGAAAGACACCAGGTTATGTGGTTTTACAAATAAATTTTCCCTTTATATAAATACTTTAGGAAGATAGAAAAAGGAGATATTTCATTTTTCTAAGATGCGTTTTACTATAACTAAGTAGAGATAGTAAAAAAAAAAAATTGTAGGCTGCTTTCCCTTAGGTAATAGATGGATTTAAAAAGATACTAGCAGGAGGGAACACATGTATGCCCATGGCTGACTCATGCCAATGTAAGGCAAAACCCATCCCAATACTGCAAAGCAATTATTCTCCAATTAAAACAAATAAAAACAGTAACAACAACAAAATACTAGCAAGATGAAACCCACGGTGAACAAAAACACCATTACTAAGAAAGTTTTATACAGGAATAAAGAATGGTTCTATCCAGAAACAAAAGCTATTAAAGTAAGACACTGCATTGACAAAGAAAATCACAGTCTCAGTAGTCACAGAAAAAGCATTAGACTGTATTCTTAGGTTGGGTTTTCCCAGAGACAAGGATCTGAATACAAATAGTTTATTTGGGAGGTGATGTTGAAGCCCATAAAGGGAGCTGATTACTTCTATGGTGCCAGAGTCCAGCTCCAGCAGCCAGGGAATCAGCCTGAAAGGATGAGCAGTGTCAGTGGGGGATGATGCAGCCTCTGACTCAAGGTGCGGGACTGCATGTTTATTTCAAGCTTCAGGTTTTCTTTTATACTTTGACAAAAGCATTAGGTCAGAGGTTTGACATTTTCAGTCCCCCCCGCCCCACACACACCCCCAGATTTATTGTCTCCAGAAATCATTGTTGCCCTTCAAACAGAGTTCCTGCTTCAGTGATTCTCTCAGAATCAGCTTTTTATTATCTTCTTCCTCTTATGTGTCCTATACTTAACTTGTGATTACATTGTAACTCATGCCACATTCCTCAGTTTATTTCTTATCTTTCTAAATCTTGTTTGCCCCTATGCCCCTAGTATCTTAAGATCACTATCTCCCAAAAAGGCTTCTAGCTATTCTTAATTATTCCTAAACCCTAAACTCAGCAAACTTCCTTTGCCATAAACATTCCCCTCACAAACAGGTCTCAGATAACAATCTTTCCCATGGCCTCAAGCTGCGGCCTACATGCTCATCCTGGAACATTCTTTGTAAAGTTTCTTGTACAAATGTCAATGGTTACTTTATAGATTATTTTCTGGGCAAAACTGCAGAAGGCTTTGTGCTTTCTCATGCTTCTCTCAAGAATGATAAGCACCTTAACATTCTTTCCAGCCAACTCAACTGAAGAAAAGAAAGAACAAGTCAGAATCACAAGACCTAACTCCTTCATCCCAGGACCGTGGCTGCACGAATAGGAGGGGGGATTGGGGCCATGCCTCCATTTGGTCAGAAATGCCTAACACGGCTTCCAACACTACGGTAAATGGGGCTTAACCCATTTGGGTGTTCTGGGGATCAGGATACAGCACACTGCAGACTCAGCCTAAGAGTCAAGGAAACTGGGGGATTTTTCTCTAAGTCTCTTCTGTCCTTAACCAAGGGCTGCTCCCTAGGGCAGCGCTGCTAGTTTGCTGTGCTTGAAAGCCAAGAGAACATCTCTTAAGTTGAGAGACCACATGCATTTTAGAATTGCTTTTTTATTTCTGTGAAAAATGTTACTGAAATTCCTTCCAACTTATTTTGTTGAGCATTTTATCATGAATGGATTTTGAACTTTATTGAATTTTTTTTGTACATCTATTGAAATGATTGTGTTTTTAATCTTTCATTTTGTCAACTTTCTATATCACAAGGACTTGTGTATGTTAAATGAAACTTGCTTCCAGGGATAAATACAACTTGGTAACAAAGTATAATATTTTCCTTGTGCTGTTGAATTTAGTTTGCTAGTATTTTATTGAAGATTTTTACACTGATGTTCATAGACATTGGCCTTTAGCTTTCTTTTCTTGTAGTCTTTATCTGGCTTTGGTATCAGGGTGATGCTGGAGTCATCAAATGAGTTTAAAAGTATTTACTCTAGTTCTGTTCTTTTTTTTTTTTTTTTAAGAAAAGTTTAATAAATATTGGTATTAATTCTTCTTTGAATGTTTAGTAGAATTCTGCCATAAAGCCATCTGGTTCTTGGATGGAAGGTTTTGATAACAACTTTGGTATCCTTACTTGTTATAGGTCTGTTTGGGCTTTCTATTTCTTCTTGATTTAGTTTTGGTAGGCTATACATTTCTAGAAATTTATCAATTTCTTCTAGGTTATCTAATTTGTTACAGTATAGTTGTTCATAATAGTCCCTTCCTTATAATGCTTTCTGTTTCTGATGCAACCATTGCAACATGGTCTCTTTCATTTTATTTATTTGAGTTTCCTTAGTTAATCTAGCTGAGAGTTTGTCAAATTTATCTTTTTATATTATAAAAAAAAACTCTCAGTTTTGTTGGCTTTTTCTATTGTTTTTCTGTTCTTTGATTTCCTTTTCTTCTGAATTATTACCTTCCTTCCAAATTTTTTTTCCTTGGAGATGTAAAGTTTAATTGTTTGAGATCTTTCTTCTTTTTTAAATGTAGGCATTTATCACTATAAAATTACTTCTTATTACTTTTTTGGCTGCATTTCATAAATTTTTGTTAGTTGTGCTTTTATTTTCATTTGAGATATTTTTTAAAATTCTCTTTTGATTTCCTGTTTGATCAAGCTTTTTTTCAATAGTGTGCTATATGCTTTCCACATATTTGTGAATATTTCTGTTTTCTTTCTATAAGTGATTTTTAGTTTCATTCAATTGTGGATGGAAAAGATACTTAATATGATTTCAATCTTCTTAAATTTGTTAAGACTTGCTTTGCTATCTAACTTGTAATCTGTCCAGAGAATGGTCTGTATGTGTTTGAGAAGAATCTGTTTTTTCTTGTTGTTTGGTAGAAAATTCTACATATGTCTGTTAGATTCATGTGATCTATAGTGTTGTTCAAGTCTACTGTTTCTTTATTCACTTCCTATTTGAGTGTACTATCTGTCATTGAAAGTGAGATATTGAAGTGTCCCACTGCTGTATTGTTTTCAATCTCTCTTTTCAGATCTGTCAATATTTGCTTTATGCAATTATGTACTGTAGTGTTAGGGTGCATATATATTTACAATTGTTATATATTCTGTTGAATTGACCATTTTATTATTTTATAATGACCAATTTTGTCTCCAGACAGAGTCTGTGACTTAAAGTCTAATTTATCTGATATAAATATAGCCACTTCTATTTTCTTTTTGCTATAATTTGCATGGAATATTTTTTCTATGCCTTCACTTTCAGCCTATGTGTGCACTTGAATCTAAAATGAGTTCCTTATATACAAAAAAGGGAAACAGACTGACAAATATAGAAAACAAACTAATAAATACCAGTGGAGAGAGAGAAGAGGGAGGACAAGACAGAGGTATGGGATTAGAGATATAAACCACTATATATAAAATAGATAAGCAACAAGATTTTATCATACAACACTGCTATTTTTAAAATGGATAACCAACAATGACTTATTGTACAACACAGGGAACTCTTCTCAATGATTTGTGGCAGGCTGGATAGGAGGGGAGTTTGGGGGAGAATGGATACATGTATATGTATGACTGAGTCCCTTTGCTGTTCACCAGAAACTATCACAAAATTGTTGTTCAGTTGTTAAGTTGTCTGACTCTTTGCAACCACATGGACTGCAGCACACCATGCTTCCCTGTCCTTCACTATCTCCTGGAGTTTGCTCAAACTCATGTACATTGATTTGGTGATGCCATCCAATCATCTCATCCTCTGTCATCCACTTATCCTCATGCCCTCAATCTTTCCCAGTATCAGGGTCTTTTCCAGTGAGTTGGCTCTTCATATTAGGTGGTCAAAGTACTGGAGCTTCAGCTTCAACATCAGTCTTTCCAGTGAATATTCAGGGTTCATTTCCTTTAGGATTAACTGGTTTGATCTCTTGCAGTCCATAGGACTCTCAGGAAACTTCTCCAGAACCACAGTTTTAAAGCATCAATTCTTTGGTGCTCAGCCTTCTTTATGGATCAACTCACATCCATACATGATTACTGGAAAAACCATAGAAATCATTGTATGAATCTTTGTTGGTAAAGTGACACCTCTGCTTTTTAATACACTGTCTAGGTTTCTTATAGCTTTTTTTCCAAGGAGCAAACATCTTCTAATTTTATGGCTGCAGTCACCATCCACAGTGATTTTGGAGCCCAAGAAAATAAAATCTGCCACTGTTTCCCCATCTATTTGCCATGAAATGATGGGATCAGATGCCATGATACTAGTTTTTTGAATATTGAGTTACAAACCAAATTTTTCACTCTTCCCTTTCACTTTCATCAAGAGGCCCTTTAGTTCTTTTCTTTCTGCCATTACAGTGGTATCATCTGCATATATGAGGTTGTTGATATTTCTTCCAGCAAACCTGATTCCAGCTTGTACTTCATCCAGCCTAGCATTTCACATCATGTACTCTGTACAGAAGTTAAATAAATAGGTGACAATATATCACCTTCATGTAATCCTTTCCCAATTTTAAACCAGTTCGTTGCTACATGTCCACTTCTGTTGATTTTTGACTTACATACAGGTTTCTCAGGAACCAGGTAGGGTGATCTGGTATTTCCATTTCTTTAAGAATTTTCCACAATTTGTTATGATCCACTCAACCAAAGACATTAGCATAGTCAATGAATCAGACCTTTTTCTGGAATTCCTTTGCTTTTTCTATGATCCAACAGATATTGGCAATTTGATCTCTAGTTTCTCTGCCTTTCCTAAATCCAGTTTGTACATCTAGAAATTCTCAGTTCACGTACTGCTGAAGCCTAGCTTGAAGGATTTTGAGCATGACCTTGCTAGTATGTGAAATGAGTTAAATTGTGCAATAGTTTGAACATTCTTTGGCATTGCTCTTCTTTGGGATTAGAATGAAAACTGACCTTTTCCATTCCTGTGGCCACTGCTGAGTTTTCCAAATTTTCTGACGTATTGAGTGCAGCATCATCTTTTAGGATTTGAAATAACTCAGCTGGAATTCCAGCACCTCGACTAGGTTTGTTCCTAGTAACGCTGTGTAAGGCCTACTGGACTTCACACTACTGGATGTCTAGCACAAGGTAGTGACCACACCATCATGGTTATCTTGGTCATCAAGATGTTTTTGTACAGTTCTTCTGTGTATTCTTGCCACCTCTTCTTTGAATACCATTATAAAACAACTAAACCTAAAAGACATGTATAGAATATTCCACCTGACAGCTTAACACATGTTCTTTTGAGGAATACATGGAACGTTCTCCAGGATAACAGATACATTAGGCTATAAAGAAATCCCTCTTTGATAAATCATGCAACTCATTCCTAAATTCCCTTCTGCATGAAGATATGCATATGCATATCTTTGAAGATATGAATATCTTTGATCTCTGGTTCCTCTGCCTTTTCTAAAACCAGCTTGAACATCTGGTAGTCCATGGTTCATGTATTGTTGAAGCCTGACTTGGAGAATTTTGAGCATTACTTTGCTAGTGTGTGAGAAAAGTGCAATTGTGCAGTAGTTTGAGCATTCTCTGGCATTGCTTTCTAAGGGATTGGAATGAAAATTGACCTTTTCCAGTCCTGTGACCACTACTGCATTTTCCAAATTTGCTGGCATATTGAGTTTCATGAGAAACTCTGGGCTGGATGAAACACAAGCTGGAATCAAGATTGCTGGGAGAAATATCAATAACCTCAGATATGCAGCTGAAACCACCCTTATGGCAGAAAGTGAAGAACTAAAGAGCCTCTTGATGAAAGTGAAAGAGGAGAGTGAAAAAGTTGGCTTAAAGCTCAACATTCAGAAAACAAAAATCATGGCATCTGGTCCCATCACTTCATGGTAAATAGATGGGGAAACAGTGGAAACTGAGAGATTTTATATTTGGGGGCTCCAAAATCACTGCAGATAGTGACTGCAGCCATGAAATAAAAATGCTTACTCCTTGGAAGAAAAGTTATGACCAACCTATACAGCATATTAAAAAGCAGAGGTATTACTTTGCCAACAAAGGTCCGTCTAGTCAAAGCTATGGTTTTTCCAGTAGTCATGTATGGATGTGAAAGTTGGACTATAAAGAAAGCTGAGCACCAAAGAACTGATGCTTTTGAACTGTGGTGTTGGAGAAGACTCTTGTGAGTCCCTTGGACAGCAAGGAGATCCAACCAGTCCATCCTAAAGGAAATCAGTCCTGAATGTTCATTGGAAGGACTGATGCTGAAGCTGAAACTCCAATACTTTGGCCACCTGATGTGAAGAGCTGACTCATTCAAAAAGACCCTGATGCTGGAAAAGATTGAATGCAGGCGGAGAAGGGGATGACAGAGGATGAGATGGTTGGATGGCATCACCAACTCAATGGACATGAGTTTGAGTAAACTCCAGGAATTGGTGATGAATAGGGAGGTCTGGCATGCTGCAGTCCATGGGGTCACAAAGAGTCAGACACAACTGAACGACTGAACTGAACTGAACTGATGAAGATATGCAGCCTTATATTCTAGCCTAAACTCTATCACATGTTGAAAGTCATTGGATAAGTGACTTACCTTCTTTGGCCCAGAGTATCTTTACTTATAAAATAAAATCATTGGACTTAGACAATATCTAAGATTTTAATAGCTCTTAAATGTTTTATATACATAACATAATATATAAATGTTATATTGGAGAAGGAAATGGCAACCCACTCCATGGACAAAGAAGCCTGGTAGGCTACTGTCCATGGGGTAGCAAAGAGTCAGACACAACTGAGAAACTTCACTTTTCACTTTCATAAATGTTATATAAATATTTCAAATGTTATAATATGTAAATGTTATATACAGATGTTACATTAGTTTTAGGCTTCCTTGTTGCTCAGATGGTAAAGAATCTGCCCACAATATGGGAGACCCGGGTTCAGTCCCTGGGTTGGGAAGAGCCCCTGGAGAAGGGAATGGAAACCCACTCCAGTAATCTTGCCTGGAGAATTCCATGGACAAAGGAGCTTGGCAAATTACAGTCCATGGGGTTTCACAGTCAGACATGACTGAGTGACTAACACTTTCACTTTTGTAATAGTTTTACCTGGTCTCAGCCTCTCCAACCACCCTAAAGGAGCTCCATCTTCATCCTTCTTCCTATATAAATAATTTACTATGGATGTGTATTTCTCCAAATGATTTTTACTGTCATATTTCTATCACTACTTTTTTGTATACAGTTGACCTTTGAACAACACAGGTCTGAAGGACGTGGGTCCACTTACACATGGATATTTTTCAATAGTAAATACTACAGTACTACATGGTGCATGATTGGTTGAATCTGTGGATGTGAAGGCATCTCAGATATGGAGGGTCAACTATAAATTATACACAAATTAACCCCCACATTGTTCAGAGTCAACAGTATATCTATTAGTCTTTGGTTTTCTAAAGATATCATTGGCTTTGATTATTCAAAACATCAGATAATGGAAAGCATTTTTTATTGGTTTTCTAATTGGGATTATTTTTTATTATTTATTTGTCAAAAGTTTTATATTATTTCTAGGTTAAAAATAATTCATTGGGTTTTATTTCTATTTTCTATAGACTATAGGATTGGAACCAACAAATGACATTTACAGATATATATGTATCCAAACAGAAGTAAAACTTTTGTCAATTAAATATGTGGAATGTGATGCTTTATGGGGGAGTAAATATCTCAACATTGAAAATGTTTAAGCAAACATTGAGTGACTACTCAAGAGATAAGGGTGCATACTGTATAGAGTAATTATCAAGATTTAAGTATTGTAAGTTTCCTTCCAATGGACTTTCTGGGATATTTCTGGCTCAGATGGTAAAGAATCTGCCTGCAATGGAGGAGACCCAGGTTCAAACCCTGGATTGGAAAGATCCCTTGGAGAAGGGAATGGCTACCCATTCCAGAATTCCGTGGACAGAGAACCCTGGCAGGCTACAGTCCATGGGGTCACAAAAGAGTCAGACAAGACTGAACAACTAACACTTTTACTTTTTTTCACTGTCATACTAAAATTAGCTTTCCTTCCCTGAAACACACACCAACTAACAGAAATGAAACACACACCAACTAACAGAAATATGCCTCTGGAAAGGATTTCCAGAGGCATATTAGGTAGAATGGAAATAAACTAATATAAGTAAAAGGTGAACATGTATGTTGAAAATTGATAGTTGATAATTACAAAATGATCACTGTGACAATACATTGAAATACCTTGGTATTTTGTCTTTGGAATACATGCTGGAAATTACTGGAAAACTTCCTTATAATGAGTTCCTAGGACATTTAAGTAACTCTACTTTATTGAATAGAGTCCAAGAAAGATATGTCCTATACAAAAATATTCTCTATAAAAAATAATGACCTACTGAGTTTTTCGGTATATGATCAATGTATCTTTAAAAATTAATAGCATACATTGTCCACAGTGTCTCACATATGGTGACCAACTAATAATATATTCAGGTAAGTTTTCAACATGAACTGATTTTGAAGGTATCATCTAGTTGGTAAAAATATTTAAGCCAAACTCTCAAAATTAAGCAGATGAAATGTGTAAATATTATAGACTTGTGGGAAGGGCACCATATACTTTTCATTTTTAGTAATAGTGATGACTGTGAATTGACTCTAAACAGATAAGAAAAATATGAAAATAAGATAGTCTTCCGAAAAATAATTCAGTAAAATTCACTAATATTGTGTGAATAATCACCTTGGACAATAAATAAGGAACTATGTGTAAATTGGTTATTCAGAAAAGTTTCAGTTCAATTCAGTTCAGTTGCTCAGTCGTGTCCGACTCTTTGCAACCCCATGAATCACAGCACGCCAGGCCTCCTTGTCATCACCATCTCCCGGAGTTCACTCAAACTCACGTCCATTGAGTCGGTGATGCCATCCAACAATCTCATCCTCTGTCGTCCCCTTTTCCTCCTGCCCCCATCCCTCCCAGCATCAGCATCTTTTCCAATAAGTCAACTTTTCACATGAGGTAGCCAAAGTACTGGAGTTTCAGCTTTAGCATCATTCCTTCCAAAGAACACCCAGGGCTGATCTCCTTTAGAATGGACTGGTTGGATCTCCTTGCAGTCCAAGGGACTCTTAAGAGTCTTCTCCAGCACCACAGTTCAAAAGCATCAATTCTTCCATGCTCAGCTTTCTTCACAGTCCAACTCTCACATCCATACATGACTGCTGGAAAAACCATAGCCTTGACTAGATGGACATTTGTTGGCAAAGTAATGTCTCTGCTTTTCAATATGCTATCTATGTTGGTCATAACTTTCCTTCCAAGGAGTAAGCATCTTTTACTTCCATGGCTGAAATCACCATCTTCAGTGATTTTGGAGCCAAAAAGTCAAAGTCTGACACTGTTTCCACTGTTTCCCCATCTATTTGCCATGAAGTGATGGGACCAGATGCCATGATCTTAGTTTTCTAGATGTTGAGCTTTAAGCCAACCTTTTCACTCTCCTCTTTCACTTTCATCAAGAGGCTTTTTAGTTCCTCTTCACATTCTGTCATAAGGGTGGTGTCATCTGCATATCTGAGGTTATTGATATTTCGACCGGCAATCTTGATTCCAGCTTGTGCTTCTTCCAGCCCAGTGTTTCTCATGATGTACTCTACATAGAAGTTAAATAAGCAGGGTGACAATATACAGCCTTGATGTACTCCTTTTCCTATTTGGAACCAGTCTGTTGTTCCATGTCCAGTTCTAACTGTTGCTTCCTGACCTGCATACAG
>SJYT01009552.1:82319-98236 GCA_006410635.1 Cephalophus harveyi
AGTGCTAGAGAATCAAATTCGTGATGGCCAAACACTGGACCATAGTAAATTTATCAAGATAAACACTAACTTCTGAGGCCCTCCAGCACTCAACCAAGGCTTCTGTTAGTATATTGTGGTGGGAAGTCAGAACAACTAAATTGATAACTATGGTTCTTATTTATAATCCACTTAGTGGCCCAGAGTATTTTCCAACAATTCTTCAAAATAAGCTTACTCTGATTCCTCAATATAGAGAAATGGCATTTTACCAAATAAATTGCTGAATTTAGCCAATGAGCCTATTGTCAGTGCTTTCTAAAGCTTTATTTAGAATTGAGGAGTAGAAATGTAACTTAAAAAAAAATATTTATTTTGAAAAAGGAAATTTGAAGAAGAGATTATTAATCTATTTTGAAACTTTAAGAATCATTCATGGTTAGTTCATTTTTTTCTGCCAGTTTACATTTAATATGAGAGACGTAAAAAAAATTACTGAACAAGAGAACAACTAACAGCACACTATCTGTTAGCTTGACAATTAGCAAGACCAAGAAATTCATCAGATATAAAACATTAGAATGGTACTTTCCAACTGTCAGATCCCCCCAAAAGGTCCTGACTTTTACTGATAGTTGAAGTAATAAATATTTTCAGTATGGACTCTGATGGTGAAAGTGCTATTTTATAGTCTCTATATTACAGATCTTTGCACATGTAACAAAATAATATCTCACCTGTTTGGAACTGAATTCTGCAACAAACCAAATTGTCCGTTACAGAGCTGAAAACCAGAAGATAAAAAATGAATTGCTTCATTCAGTGAAAATACTCCATGCAATAAAAATCATGTATTTTACCTTAAGGAAAACTTCCTAGTTCTCTACTCATAGCTTTTGACTATATAATTCTATCTTGATTATGTGCTTTACCAATTAGAGTCTATATATTAAAATGAAGGAAGGGATGTTGAACCAGGAAGTCACACTCTGTAAGAAATGACATATGACTACCACAGGAGAAGCCAGAAGTAAGTACAGAAGTGGCAGATATAATCACCATTTCTTCCCACAAAAAGAAAAAAAATGCTCTTGTTCCACTTATTACTGGAGAAAATAAGGAAGCACATTTAAGGAAGTCCTGAGGGTATCACTACACTCCAGTTCAGTTCAGTCACTCAGTCGTGTCTGACTCTTTGTGACCCCCATGAATCACAGCATGCCAGGCCTCCCTGTCCATCACCAACTCCCTGAGTTCACTCAAATTCACGTCCATCCAGTAGGTGATGTCATCCAGCCATCTCATCCTCTGTCGTCCCCTTCTCCTCCTGCCCCCAATCCCTCCCAGCATCAGAGTCTTTTCCAATGAGTCAACTCTTCGCATGAGGTGGCCAAAGAACTGGAGTTTCAGCTTCAACATCAGTCCTTCCAAAGAATACCCAGGACTGATCTCCTTTAGAATGGACTGGGTGGATCTCCTTGCAGTCCAAGAGACTCTCAAGAGTCTTCTCCAACACCACAGTTCAAAAGCATCAATTCTTCGGTGCTCAGCTTTCTTCACAGTCCAACTCTCACATCCATACATGACCAATGGAAAAACCATAGCCTTTACTAGACAGACCTTTGTTGGCAAAGTAATGTCTCTGCTTTTTAATATGCTATCTAGCCTAATGCAAATCTGATGCTAATAATGATAGCCTTAAACCATTAATAAAATGTAAACTAAACAAAAGGGCATATTTACTCTTTTTAAGGTGATGGAAAAGTGAATCATATATTATGATAAAAATTGCTAAAAATATCTTTTTAAAATAATGGTTAAAGTAATATGCCCAACATATAGGTATCCAAATTAGCTCATTTTCAGATAATTTCTCAAAGACTTAAATTTCACTATTAGTGTACTTAAGACTCCTGGCAACCGAAGACTTCTGGACAGGAGAGTTAAAGTAAAATATCATATATTTATCTATACAGCCAAATATATTTCTGGAAGTCAAGTGTTCTCTATCATAGGTTTTCAAATGAGAGTTCCTAGGATCTCTTCAGACATAAGATGGTAGGAGGCTTCTGTCCAGTTTTTTTTTTTTTTTTAATAAATTTTATTTTTACTTTATTTTACTTTATAATACTGTATTGGTTTTGCCATACATTGACATGAATTCACCATGGGTGTATACGAGCTGCCAGTTTTTTTGTTTTATTTATTGGACTTCCAAATAAGAGTTTATTTGAAGAAAAAAGGCCTCATGCATTTTAAAAATTTTATTTTGGTATAAATGATAAAATATAAACTGCATATTTTTTGTGTACAATTTGGTTAGTTCACATATTTATACACTCATGAAACCAATAACACAAGCAAAATAGTGAGCATATTTATTATCTTTAAGACTCCACTCATAGCACTAATAAGCCCTCTCTTCCACTCTCCTCAAGCAACCACTCATTTTCCTTCTGTCACTATAGATTAGATACCATTCTTTAGAATTTTATACAAATGGAATAATAAACTATGCGTTCATAGTTTTCTGGCTTCTCACACTTACCAAATTATAAGATTATTCATATTAGGTATAAATAGTATATTATAGTATGTATATGTGGTATATATTTGTATTAGAGTATCAACAGTTTATTCATTTTGTTGATGAGTAGTAGTCCATTTTGTGATTATAGCAAAATGTTTTTATCCATTCAATTCACTTTTTGAAGGACATTTGTGTTGTTTCAAGTTTGAGGCTTTTACAAATAAAGTTCCTATGAACATTTGTATAGAATCTGTATGTAGACATATTCTTTCCTTTTGGATAAACCCCTAGCAGTGGAATGGCTGGATCATGATAAATGTATGCTTAATTTTCAGGAAGCTATCAAACTGTTTTGCAAAGTGATTGGGCATTTTTATATTCACATCAGCAATATGTGAAAGTTCCAGTTGAACCAATAATTAAAATGGTCAGACTTTAATTTCAGCCATTCTAACAAATTGTTATGATATCACATTGTGATTTTGATTTGCATTTCCCTCATAATTAATGATGTTGAACATATTTACTGTGTCCGTTTGCCAACTGTATATATTATTTGGCAAAGTATCTGTTCAAATATTTTGCCCACTTTTTATTGGGTTGTTTTCCTAAGTTTTCTGAGTTGTTCATAAACTCTGAATGAAAGCCCTTTGTATTCTGGGCAAAGACTTTCTCCCAGTTGTGACTAGTCTTTTCAATCTCTTATGTCTTTTGTAGGGAGGATGAAGATTACATTTAAAAGCATATTTTACAAATTTTATATTTGTAATGATCATGCTCTTTGTGTCTTAACTAAAAAAATTTTGTCTAAAACCCAAAATCAGAAATATGTTTTCATGTTTTTTTTTTCTCTAAAATGTTTACAGCTTTAGGTTATATTCTTGGGACTGATCTATTTTGCATTAATTTTTGCATATAATGTGAAATATGGATTGAAAGGTTTTTGCATATGGATATCCAGTTATTCCAACACTATTTGTTGAAGACTATGAGAAACTTGTATGTGGGTCAAGAAGCAACAGTTAAAACCAGACATGGAACAAGAGACTGGTTCAAAATTGGGAAAGGAGTATGTCAAGGCTGTATATCGTCACCCTGCTTATTTAATTTATATGCAGAGTACATCATGAGAAATACTGGGCTAGATGAATCATAAACTGGAATCAAGATTGTTGGGAGAAATATCAACAACCTCAGATATGCAGATGATACCACTCTAATGGCAGAAAGTAAAGAGGAACTAAAGAGCCTCTTGATGAGGGTGAAAGAGGAGAGTGAAAAAGCTGACTTGAAGCTCAGTGTTCAAAACACTAAGATCATAGAATCTAGTCCCATTACTTCGTGGCAAATAGAAGAGGAAAAAGGGGAAGCAGGGACAGATTTTATTTTCTTGGGCTCCAAAATCACTGCAGACATGACTGTAGCCATGAAATTAAAAGATGCTTGCTCTTTTAAGAATAGCTATGACAAACCTAGACAGCATATTAAAAAGCAAAGCCACCACTTTGCAGACAAAGGTCCATATAGTCAAAGCTATGGTTGTTCCAGTGGTCATGTATGGATGTGAGAGTTGGACCATAAAGAAGGCTGTGCACCAAAGAACTGATGTTTTCGAATTGTGGTGCTGGAGAAGACTCTTGAGAGTTCCTTGGACTGCAAGGAGATCAAACCAGTCAATCCTGAAGGAAATCAACCCTTAATATTCACTGGAAGGACTGACGTTCAAGCTGAAGCTCTGATATTTTGGCCACTTGATGTGAAGAGCCAACTCATTGGAAAAGACCCTGATGCAAGGAAAGACTGAAGGCAAGAGGAGAAGGGGGCGACAGAGGATGAGATGGTTTGATAGAATCATCGACTCAGTGGATATGAGTTTGAACAAACTCTGGGAGATAGTGGAGGAAAAAGGAGCCTGGCATGCTATAGTCTTTGGGGTCACAAAAGAATGGGACACAATTTAGCGACTGAACAACAACAATCCTTTCTCCATTGAATGCCTTTACTCCACCTCAGTCCACCTCACTGTGGTATATCTGAATACTGTCTCAACAGATTAAGTTGGGACAATCATAGTGCTGACTTCACTTGTTTCCCATCTCTCTGGGGTTACTGCCATTCATTATTTGATGTTCATTATCTCAAAAGCTGTTGTTTCATTAATTTTATCTTTGTTTGCTTTTAGTTGCTGTATGGCCGTTGTTACTTCATTACTCCATTTTAGCTATGATAAGAAGTTCTAATGTTTTATTATATGATTTTAAATTGCTGATGTAAAAATAACACTTACTAGAAAATCTAAAATAAAAATGGGAAATTTTTTCACTTTTTGAAACTAATTACTTATTGACTTTTACTCTTGGCAAGCCCTCTCTATAGAGAAAATTCTCAATGAAATTCTTCCGAGATGCTTCATGAGCCCTAACTGTCCTGTGTAAACCATCTGACCCTATGTAAAGTGATTTGCATTGGCTTTGACTGGGCTCATCTGACTGCTGTTCAGATGCACTTGAAGATTGTCATAAGACAATGTCCAAAATATATTAGAATGTATGAGAAAATTTTGTTGTACTAGAGAGTAAATGGGAAAATAGAAGTAGCCATTTGATCACATATTAGTCCCTTGGACTGCAAGGAGATCCAACCAGCCCATTCTGAAGGAGATCAGCCCTGGGATTTCTTTGGAAGGAATGATGCTAAAGCTGAAACTCCAGTACTTTGGCCACCTCATGTGAAGAGTTGACTCATTGGAAAAGACTCTGATGCTGGGAGGGATTGGGGGCAGGAGGAGAAGGGGACGACCAAGGATGAGATGGCTGGATGACATCACCTACTGGATGGACGTGAATTTGAGTGAACTCAGGGAGTTGGTGATGGACAGGGAGGCCTGGCGTGCTGCGATTCATGGGGTCGCAAAGAGTTGGACACAACTGAGCGACTGAACTGAACTGAACTGAACTGAATGTTTGTTGACGTCCCCTTGGTACTCAGAATTTATTAAGATATGAAATACTTGGAAAACATGTAAAAATATGAATTCCTAGAACCAACTTCTCATCTACTGAATGAGAATGTGGGAATTATGTGTGGCGGGTGGGAGACATGCTGGGTAACTCTATATTAAGCAGACTCCTCAGGTAATTCTTATGCATGCTGAATTCTGTTTTGTACTAGCCTGTCTTCTTTGTTCTCATATTGTTACATAAAGGCCAAGAAACAGTCTTATTCTTTTAAAGAAATTCAATGTATTGAGGTATGTGTGTGTTAACATATTGTATAAATATTAAAACAGAGATATGTACAACGTGTTGAGTGAAGGCTCAGAAGAAGGACGCACATGTGAATAAGTTCTTGAGAGAGAAACAGGAATTCTACCAAGTAGTAATTTGGGAAGAAAGACATTGGAGATCTAATGAGTGAATAAATACCTTTGCAAAGCCATGGAATTTCAGAAGGTGAAGAACATTTGAAAGAATGAGGAGAAATTTGGTGGAACAGATAACAGTGCTTTGTTTCTGAAATTGGAGCATATGAATCTCTTGGGGGCTTGTTAAAAATCCATATTCCTATGTCCTATTCCAGAACTACAGAATCAGAATCTTAAGGAGGACTTTAGGGATCTCACTGTCAACAACTTCTCTTGGTGATCCTAATATGCAACAATGTTTGAGAAATACTCACCAGGGTGATTTGTCTTTATTTTCCTATTGATCTTTGTTTTTAGAATGAAAGAACGTAAGGCAGTGATTTAAGCACACTAAAGTCGCCAGTGCTTACCAAAGCCATGTCAGAGAAAATTACCTTCATTACCTTCCAAAATAACAGGGGAAAAATGCAAATATCACACAAGTCCATTGTAGTCTGGCTAGTATTTAGATTCATTTGGGCAGAAAACTTTTCACTTTATATTTTCATATTTAGATTAAGCAGTATCAAAATACAAGTCAAAGAGTTTTAAATTATTGTCATAGATTACTACCAAACATAGCTTAAAATTTATTGAGGATTGTAGAACATCATTCAAAACATAACTGCTGTAGGAAGGAGGACACTTTCCAGGACCTGAAACTGGGCTCTTATCTAACACTCAGAAATTAATTGTCCAAGGAGGCACATGTGATGACAAAGCAAGAGATTTCATTGGGAAAGGGCAGCCGGGTGGAGAACAGTAGGGTAAGGGAACCCAGGAGAACAGCTCTGCCAAGTGGCTCACAGTCTCGGGTTTTATGGTGATGGGATTAGTTTCTGGGTTGTCTTTAGCCAATTATTCTGATTCAGAGTCCTTCCTGGTGGTGCACGCCTTGTTCAGCCCAGATGGATGCCAGAGAGAGGATTCTAGGAGGTGGTTGGACATGTGGTGTCTCCTTTTGACCTTTCCCAAACTCTTCCAGTTGGTGGAGGCTTATTAGTTCCGTGTCCCTTACCAGGACCTCCAATCATAAAACAACTCATGCAAATGGTTACTATGGTGCCTGGCTAGCATGGGCGGTTTCAGTCAGTGTGCTTCCCCTGACAGAACAATATACAGGGCAGTGAAAGCTCTTTTAAATAAAGACAACCTTAAGATAGGTATTGCTTGTATTCTTCAACATCTGTTTTATATAGCAGATTCACTTCAATATATGTAACATCGATTTTTTTTTTATTGTGGAATTTGGGCCTTTCTAGTCCCTGGTGGCTCAGAGGTTAAAGCGTCTGCCTCCAATGCGGGAGACCCAGGTTCGATCCCTGGGTCGGGAAGATCCCCTGGAGAAGGAAATGGCAATCCACTCCAGTATTCTTGCCTGGAGAATCCCATGGACGGAGAAGCCTAGTAGGTTACAGTTCATGGGGTCGCAAAGAGTCGGACACGACTGAACGACTGACACGACACGACACGACCTCAATGTCTTACACATAGTGCTACTTTCAGATATATTCCTTCTAGTTAAATACAATACAAATGCAGATTTAAGGAAATTCCCTGGTGGGAATTCCCCAGTGGTTAGGACTCCACATTTTCACTGCAGAGGGTGTAGGTTCAATCTTTGGTCAGGGAACAAGATTCTACAAGCCATGCAGTGTGGCCACAAAATAAAAAAAAAAGAATCAAATGCAGATTTAAGTTTCTGTATTTTCTGTAATTATGTAATTGCCTGGTCACTTTACAATGTATATAACCAATTGGCTTTTTAAATAAATTTACTTTTGTTTAAAATATTTTGCATTTCATTTATTTGATAGAAATATTCAAGAATATGCCAGAAGGCAATGGCAACCCACTCCAGTACTCTTGCCTGGAAAATCCCATGGGTGGAAGAACCTAGTGGGCTGTAGTCCATGGGGTCGCTAAGAGTTGGACACAACTGAGCAACTTCACTTTCACTTTTCACTTTCATGCACTGGAGAAGGAAACGGCAACCCACTCCAGTATTCTTGCCTGGAGAATCCCAGGGATGGGGGAGCCTGGTGGGCTGCCATCTATGGGGTTACACAGAGTTGGACATGACTGAAGTGACTTAGCAGCAGCAGCAGCAGCAGCACATTCAAAATGTTCGTGCTTTTGTTTCCTGGAAAAAAGAATTCTACTCCTCATCATGAACTCCAAAGAAACTATATGCCTTATAGGATTTTAACTCACTAATAAAATGGCAATGTCTGTCTGATAAAATCAAGAGCATTTTACTCTACTACAGATTACTTCTTATTAGAATTCAAACAAAAGAAAAAAATGTGACACAAGAAACCACTTTGAATGATCAGCTCTTTTTATTAATTATAGATAGTAAGAGCCATTAATCAGGAACAATGGATAATCTGTGACGTGAAGATGGAAACATACTTTATGCAATCATGGTTAATTTTTTCTCATCATCAAGACTAGTTGAGTAACTGAGTAAAACAAAATTTTCAAGTATCAGCCTATGGCAATTAACTAATGCTTTACATTTGACCTTTCCTGGAATCCCCAGATTCATTTATACATCAGACACATATTAAACGCTGCTTTATTTTGCACATTGTATGTAAAATTCTATTCCTACATTCAAGCTTATAGTCTGCTGTAAGAGATCTCATGTTGCATTTACATGATATATTTACATCTAAGTGCCACAATGGAAATGTTAGGGGAAGCACACTGATAGAAACCGCCAACCCTGGCCAGGCACCATAGTAACCATTTGCATGAGTTGTTTTATAACAGGAGGTCCTGGTAAGGGACACGGAGCTAATAAGCCTCCACCAACTGGAAGAGTTTGGGAAAGGTCAAAAGGAGACACCACATGTCCAACCACCTCCCAGAATCCTTCTCTCTGGCATCCATCTGGGCTGAACAAGGCGTGCACCACCAGGAAGGACTCTGAGTCAGAATGATTGGCTAAAGACAACCCAGAAACTAATCCCATCACCATAAAACCCAAGACTGAAAGCCATGTGACAGAGCTGTTCTCCTGGGTTCCCTTACCCTACTGCTTTCCACCTGGGTGCCCTTTCCCAATAAAATCTCTTGCTTTGTTAGCACATGTGTCTCCTTGGACAATTCATTTCTGAGTGTTAGACAAGAGCCTAGTTTCAGGCCCCTCTTCCTGCAACAGAAATATATACAACATGCCATAAAAGTCCAAAAATATGAGAAATACATATCAAGTATTTCCCCTTAGAGTTGCAAATTGACTTCTGTCAATTGAAGAGGTGGAATTTAAGCAGAAAAAAAGGAAAATTGGAAAGGGGTATTTCAGGTAGAGATCAGCACATGGAAAGGCCCCAGATACGTTTTATGTTGGCTAGTCGTTTGATGTGGGATTCTCCAGTGGCTCAGTGGTAAAAAATCTGCCTGACAATACAGGAGACAGAAGAGATGTGGGTTCAGCCCCTGGGTTGGGAATGTCCCTTGGAGGAAGAAATGGCTACCTACTCCAGTATTCTTGCCTGGGAAATCCCATGGACAGAGGAACCTGGCGGGCTATAGTCCATGTGGTCACAAAAGAGTAGGATATGAATGAGAGGCTAAACAAGTAGTTTGATGTGGAGAAAAAGTGGAGATCAAACTATAATATGACTACAAGATACTCAGGATGGCAATGTGAAACCATTGAAGACTTTCAAGCAGAGATAATTATATTTGTATTTTACAAGGTCACTGTGGCTTCAGGGTAGAGACTGAATTGAAGAGAGGAAGAATGATTTCACTTTCAAACATGTTAAATATAAAATATATACTCAGGGGTGGATATTTAGTGCACAGTTAGGTACAAGAGCTTAGGAGAAAGGAAACTACTGAACATACAATTTCCAGTGGATTCTACTGAAGTAGATAGGATTACCTAGAGAGACAATGCATGCAAGGAAAAAAAACATGATGAGAGCGATGACTTTGAAAGCAACAACATTCTAGTATTAGGTAGAGAAAGAGGAGTCAGCAAAAATGATGATGAACTAGGGAAAGAGATATACGAAACAAGAGAGAATGGTCATAGAAGGCAAAAGAGAAGAGGTTTCTGTGTTTGCTTGTTTATTTGTTTGAACAACAGAGCTAAATGCTGCAGAGAAACCAAGTACAACAAGGAACTAAGAAGCAAATTTTTGGTTTGGCAGTTTCAGGGAAATTATGGGAATAGAAAGCAGAATGGTGTGGGTTAAGAATGTAAAAAGGGGGAGGCAACAAGTGTAAACCACTTTATCAAGAATTTGACTTTGACAAGAAGTATAACAGTATCTGGTACATTATTAGCATCCAGTACATTTTTGTGTAAGAGTAAGAGGAAAGGAGGGTGGAAAGAAGATGCTTACGAAGATAATCTGATGGATAAATGAAAAAAGTTTTCTTAATCTAAGGCTCTTACCAAAAACAAAAGTGAGCTTACCAGAAGAAAGTTGTTTTTTTATTCGTTTGGTCAACAAGAAGGTAAAAGATCATGTCTAAACAAGTCTTTGAAAAGTATGAACAGTAGAGTTATAAGCAAAGCAGTTTTTCCATGAATAAGTAGTGAATCTATTTCTCATTTTCACAGGCTTTTATATGTTGCTTGCTTTGCCTGGAATGTCATTTCCTCAGAGAAATGTTTTCTAATCCTTCAAATGAGGCTAAATTATTCCTGTGATACTCTCTATTATGGTTCCAAATGCCTCTCCTACACAACTCATGACTCAGGTTTTGGGATTTGTTTGTGGGATTGCTAGCTCCTCTGCCTCCTCTATTGACTACAAATTCTATGAGAGGATGACAACAGGTCTGTCTCTGTTCATCAAAATGCCCTCAGGGCCTAGCACAGTGCCTGACAAATAGTAAGCACTCTACAAATATTTTGCAGAATGAGGATCAAGTGAAAGCACTAAATGATGAAAAAAAGTCCTAAACTCAGGGCATTGAACTGGAAAAGTGTTCATGCTCTCTGTGGCCTGTGTATTTGAGGCAAATACAGATAAAAGTCAATCAAACTGAGAGGGTAGCAGACAGGACGGCCAGGGGTCTCCACATGGAGGAAATAGGCTGCATTTCAGACATTTTTTATCTCTCTATTAAGAGTCAAGAGGAGACAAACTCTGTTAGATTCTTTCCCCTTCTCTATACAAATTTAAAAAGAGGTTTCTTTTAAAATTCTGTGTTGCCATGATGACAAGTGGTTCCACCTGAACTTAACTTTTCTCAATCCTTGAGCTAACCAATGAGTTTTTCTTATGGAAATGTTTGTCTTAAGCTATGTTAATGAACAATGTATTTACCTTAGACTCTGTCTTCAAGTGGATTCCTCCCCCCCCCCCCCAGAATGGACTTGACAAGCCAATGTGTTTTACTCATTCAAATGTTTTCTTAAGCTGTTAATAGGGCTGCATTTGCTTGGAAACCTGCCTTTCTTCAAGATTCATGTCAATCATTTTATGGCCCAGGATGACTCACCTTATGCCAATGTTATCTCAAAATGCATGTTGTTGGTGAGGGGCCTGGTGCTCCAGTCTCTGACTTTTGAGACATTTCCTTTCTCTAATTAGCAGACTGCTAGTAGCTATATAACATCCGGCTAAAGACTAGCGGGGAGGAGGGGGGCACTCTTTCTGCCTCCTTCTGATATCTATGTCAGAAGCTTTCTCTATCTCTTTTATACTTTAATAAAACTTTATTATGCAAAAGCTCTGAGTGATCAAGCCTCATCACTGGCCCTGGATTGAATTCTTCTCCTCCACAGGCCAAGAATCCCAGTGTCTTTCACAGCTCAGCAACAACCTTTCAAAACTGAGATAACTTACATCAGACTCACTATATAAGTGTCACCTCACTCCCCCAAATCAATAATTCCTAGCTATTTTTGATAAAATTTTTAAAATGTGTCCAGACATGAGACAGAATGAGAGGGAAATAAAGTTTATTAGATTGAGAGACACTGTTAGAACAGCAGGCCAGCTCAAGGGAGAACCAACACTGAACAGGGGTCTTTCATCCACCTTTATACCTAGGGTACAAGGAGTGGGATAGGGGTCTTGTGGGTCATTTGCTGATTGGATGAGGCACGTATACTGGATGGAGAGAAGAGTAAGACAAACACCTTCCCTCTATGGGGTAGGAGGGGAGACAGGTTACATTGGTCAGTAAGGCTTGAAATCCATTAATAGTTACAACATGGGAGAGGGAAGGATGATAAGGATCTGGTTTTCTCAATTCCTTCATTCCAAGACCCTTTTTGGTTTTACCTCCTCTTTCGTCCTTGGGTCACTACAAAATGGAAACTATTTTTTGCTTAAGGACACTTTTCAGTAGCTTCCTAAAGACAGTTTTAATGTTACCCCCCCCCCCATTAAATGGGCACCACAGCCCCTTTTTCCCAGAAGGAGCAGGGTTCCATGTAAGAGATGGAAAAGGTTAAGGTAAGAATTTTGAAGAAACAGAGAACAAAGATTACAGAGCCAGGTATCTGAGTTCAAATTCTAGCCTCATTTTCTAGATTTTTAATCTTGACAAGTTATTTAACATCTCTGAGACTTGGCTTCTTCATCTTTGAAATATAGATATCAATATGGATACCACTATTGCTTAAGAGTTGTTCTGAAAATTAATTTAGTTAACATATGTAAAGGACTTAAAACAGTGCCTATCACATAGTACACAATCAATAGTGCTAGTTGCTTTATATTATTATATTGCTCAATATATATGACCCAACTTTGTTCCAAAATTCAGTATTTAAGGCCCAGAAAACACACCACCTAAACCATACAGGAATGCAATTCATATTTGCCACTTTTCCTTATACAATGGCTTACCAGTTGAAGGGAAATAAACTTACTCTGTAAGACTTTTTACCTCTAGTCTCATTCTGTTACAGGAAAGGGGACCCCTTCCAGGGCCTGAAACTGGGCTCTTGTCTAACACTCGGAAATGAATTGTCCAAGGAGACACATGTGATGACAAACAAAGCAAGAGATTTTATTGGGAAAAGGCACCCAGGTGGAAAGCAGTAGGGTAAGGGAACCCAGGAGAACAGCTCTGTCACATGGCTTTCAGTCTTGGGTTTTATGGTGATGGGATTAGTTTCTGGGTTGTCTTTAGCCAATCATTCTGGCTTAGAGTCCTTCCTTCTGGTGCATGCCTTGTTCAGCCCAGATGGATGCCAGAGAGAAGGATTCTGGGAGGTGGTTGGACATGTGGTGTCTCCTTTTGACCTTTCCCGAACTCTTCCAGTTGGTGGAGGCTTATTAGTTCCGTGTTCCTTACCAGAACCTCTTATCCTAAAACAACTCATGCAAATGGTTATTATGGTGCCTGGCCAGGATGGGCGGTTTCAATCAGTGTGCTTCCCCTAACTATTCCAGTAAAGGAAAACAAAAATATCATCATTTAGCTTTTGTTCCTTTCTTCCCTGCGACTTTCCTAGTCCTTTCCCTCCCACTTAACTTCAGGAATATCCTCCAATCACCTCATCCATTTCTAAAGGGAAGATTCTGTTCTATGTAGCTCCTACAAATACAGACAAGATAAGCTGACAAGTCTCAAGCAAATAAGCTTACAGAGGCCACCTTACATAGGTTTGTTTAGCTTGTGACCAACTTATACTATTTACCTACCAAAAAATATCTTTGGTCTTGCCCAGCTGTGTTTGAATCAGCTTAACTTCCAAGGAGGTTAATTTTTCAGATAAAAAAAGAAACATGATTCCTTATGGATTATCAAAGAAATATTCATCTGCATGTCAAGATGGGTGCAGAATTCCACTATGACTGACAGGTGACCTAAAGATGTCTTTACATGCCGAAAAGCAGGGGACACAAGGCTAAGCCCTGGTGACTTTTGTTGATTAAAAACTTATGGACAGAAAGACAGTTGCTTTTTGGCACTTTCAAGTTTTACTTTGTTCCTTTCAGTTCAGTTCAGTCGTTCAGTAGTGTCTGACTCTTTGCCAAACCATGAATCACAGCATGCCAGGCCTCCCTGTCCATCACCATCTCACGGAGTTCACGCAGACTCACGTCCATCGAGTCAGTGATGCCATCCAGCCGTCTCATCCTCTGTCGTCCCCTTCTCCTCCTGCCCCCAATCCCTCCCAGCATCAGAGTCTTTTTCAATGAGTCAACTCTTTGCATGAGGTGGCCAAAGTACTGGAGTTTCAGCTTTAGCATCATTCCTTCCAAAGAAATCCCAGCGCTGATCTCCTTCAGAATGGATTGGTTGGATTTGTTCATATAAATAACTAAAATACAGAATATGTCTTAATGCATTCCAGAAGAGAGGTATAAAACTGTTCTGCCTTCATAATCCAGAGGAAACTGTAACTGGAATTTCTAGCATAGAGTCTTTTTATATTCAAATCCCAAAGCACAAATTTTAGAGTCCAAGACATTCTTTCAAATAGGAAGAAAACATGCATTGTAGCTCTTTGGATTTTTGAAATCAAAGAGGATCTTCTCAAGCAGAGAGATAAATGTCTTACATTATGAAATATTAATAGGAAAGAGTGTATTGATCTTGGTGCTTAGTAGTGTGAGTTGCCTCTAACATGCTGTATGAGCTTGTCAAGTACCTTCACCTCTCTGGTTAAGATATTCAGCTTTATAAATGTTTTGAGAGGGTAAAATTAGATAGAATATGGAAGTGTTTTGAAAAGCTTTCAGGTCCTTTATTACTGCCTGGTATTATTATCATATAAACTGAAGCCAAGAAAAGTTTGCTTAACTCACAACCTTGAATTAGTGTTGATATATACGCAGTTATCTTACTCTTAACAAGTTCTTCTAGGGAGAAGCTCAGATTTCTGTGTGTCTTTGAGATGTAAATGTTCTATCTGGTCTTCCTGGGTTGTTCTATTGTGTGTATGTTTGCTTTTATCAGGCTTATAAGAGGTCTTTTTTCATTCTTAATTCGTGGCCAAATGAAGGATCCTTTTAAAATTAGAGACACTAACAAATTATTAAATCTAGAGCATTCTCATTGTAAACAACTGTTTTGATGGTACCTATAAAACAAAAGTCAAATTAACCTAAGGGCTTTTTTGAATGAGAAAAAGCAGTTTAGGAAGCTTCACTGAAGCCTTCTCAGTCTTCCCTCAAAGCAATGCAGGAGACCCTGGTTTGATTCCTGGGTTGGTAAGATCCTCTGGAGGAGGAAATGGCAACCCACTCTAGTATTCTTGCCTGGAGAATCCCATGAACAGAGGAGCCTGGCAGGCTACAGTCTATTGAGTCACAAGAGTTGGACACTTTGCGACTAAACAACTAACCACTGAAGCCTTCTCAATGGGTCTTACAGATGCTAATAAGAGCAATTAAGAGTATCTACAAAAAAACTTGGAAAAAAAAACATATTAAAAGGTCTAGCTATTATTTTGATGAGGTTTTATTTTTTTTTCTTTTTAAAACAGAGTTACCACAAATTCTTTCAATGGTTATTTAGAATGGGATAAGTAACATAGACATTTATGTGATTAAAATAAGATTTGATATTACCACACTACATTAAGTAGGCTTCCCTCATAGCTCTGTTGGTTAAGAATCTGCCTGCAATGCAGGAGACCCTGGTTCTATACCTGGATCGGGAAGACCCCTTGGAGAAGGAAATGTCAACTCACTCCAGTATTCTTGCCTGGAGAATCCCACTGACAGAGGAGCCTGGCAGTCTATAGTCCATGGTGTCACAAGAGTCAGACACAACTTAGCAACTAAAAACCATATGCTGTTAATTAATTTGATTACTTTTTAAAAGGTCATGGATGTCAACTTTTGTTCCTAGAAATAAGGCAGATTAAATATCTTGAGAAAAATCCATTAAAACTTCAAGAAACTCTGAATACAATACAATAAGAATGCTATTAAACTCATAGCTGATCAAAATATAAAGTTTAAAATATTCACATATGAAATCCCAAAAAAGAGCAAATTTTGAGCCAGGAAGGCAGAAAGAGAGAGAGATTGAAGGAAGGCGGGGGGGGGGGGGGAAAGACAAAAA
>SJYT01009558.1:0-12194 GCA_006410635.1 Cephalophus harveyi
GACTTAGCCATTGAAGGCCTCAATAAAGTTAGACTGAAAAAAACAAAGAGAGTGATTGCAGAGAAGGAAGCATTTAAATGAGAAATTAGTATCAAAATAAAAAATTGATATTAAAGATAGTTTAAACAAAATCCCATGTATTGGAATTAAATGTCCACTTTTAAATGGTGGATTTATCTGAGAGGCCATAACAAGGAAAATTAGAATATATTTGTATTAGTCTAATGAGCAATCATGTTTAGAAACAACTGGACTATATGATGATCATTTACTTTTATCTAGTTTGTTTCACTTTTTCTATTTCATAATCAGTTCTCCCTTTTCATTTAGTTTGTTTTCCAATTTCTCTGTCTCCTTTTTTGTTGTTGTTATTTTTTCTCAAGCCTTTATCAAGAGTATAAGAAAAGCTTTTGTATACATATATATAATATAATGTAATTATAATATTCTTAATATATATTTTAGAAAATTTATGAATTTTTGCCTAGCTTAAACATTTATGACATTTTGATTCCAGTTGTTTGACTTAGGGTGAGTAGAATGCTAGGTTTCTAATTTATATTCACTCAAAACTTTGATATAGTTCCATGTATTTTGGCATCTAGTATTACTGCTAAAAGTCTGGAAAATTTATTATCTTAGTGATTTAAAAAATTTTGAATGAGGCTTGAAATTTCTAATCTCTAAACTTGAGACTTTAAGTTTGGACCATAAAGAAAGCTGAGTGCCAAAGAATTGATGCTTTTAAACTGTGGTGTTGGAGAATCAAACCAGTCAATCTTAAAGGAAATCAATCCTGAATATTCAACTGAAGGACTGATGCTGAGGCTGAAGCTCCAATACTTTGGCCGCCTGATGGGAAGAACTGACTCATTAGAAAAGACCCTGATGCTGGGAAAGATTGAAGGCAGGAGAAAAAGGGGATGACAGAGGATAAGATGGTTGGATGATATCACTGACTCAATAGACATGAGCACTCTTGAGCAGGCTCTGGGAGTTGGTGATGAACAGGGAAGCCTGGTGTGCTGCAGTCCATGGGGTCGCCAAGAGTTGGACATGACTGAGTGACTGGACTGAACTGAGGAAATGTTCCTCTAAGAAACTCAGTCCAGTATTTTCCATAATATTTTGCCTTTAGTCAGAGCTAAAGTTCAGCAAGGCAGTTCTTTGGGGCATTAACTTAGGACATTTATAGACTTCATTGTGAGACTAAAATATCACTGAAAATATTATTTTATGGAGAAAGTTGTATAGATGGTGTTTGATGTTTATGGGTTAAAAGAAATATTTGGGTTAACTACTTGAAGCTGGTGGGTGGTGACCCTTCCCATAGGGCATGCTAAGAATACTAAACCATCTTTGACAGTGATGATAGGATATGCAAGTTTGAGATTAAAGCTAAGTTATTCAGAACAATGGAGGAGAGGCAGTTCTTTGTTATTTTCTGTGGTTTTGAGACATATCGACAAATTCTTTGATGCTTGTCCCTTGAACAGGTGGTTCTTACCATCTTCCCTATTTCATCTGCTTGAGTGTTGACTGGGACTTTGCAACTTGCCTCTTATGAATAGGCTATAGCATGAGAAACAATTCTAAGACTCAGTTACAAAAGGTGTGACTTCCTCCTTGCTCTTCTCTTGGATCACTTGCTCTGGAGGAAGCTGGCTGCCATCCCAAGAGGACACTCAAATAATGTTATGAAGAGGCCCACATGATGAAGAACTGAGTCTTCTTTTGGATGAGCCGTCTTGGAAGTAGATCCTCCAACCTAGTCAAACCTTCATATGATAACTGTGCCAACTAACAGCTTAACTAGAAACTCATGAAAAACCCTGAGCTAGAAAACACCTAGTTAAGCCTCTTCTTAATTCCTGACCCACAGTTATTTCCAGATAATATATGTTGTTTTAACCTGCTGAGTCATGTGTTTTGTAGCAATCAATAAGTAATACACTCTTTCGCCATTAAGCACTTAGCCTTACTTACCTCTGGTTAAGTGATGAACATATATTTTTTAAATATTGCTTTGAAAAGATGCCAGATTGTTATTCTACCTGGAATACACATATATTTCAACCTGAACTATTCCCCAAATTTCTCTAAATTCATTTCTGCCAAAAGCAGTAATCCTGCCAATGTCCTTCTGAACTTCTGATCATTTTGTTTATTTATTCAATCAGAAAAAAAAATTCACATTCCAAGATGTCTGGCTCTAGATTAGTGATCACATCATCATGATTATCTGGGTCGTGAAGATCTTTTTTGTACAGTTCTTCCGTGTATTCTTGCCACCTCTTCTTAATATCTTCTGCTTCTGTTAGGTCCATACCATTTCTGTCCTTTATCGAGCCCATCCTTGCATGAAATGTTCCCTTGGTATCTCTAATTTTCTTGAAGAGATCTCTAGTCTTTCCCATTCTGTTATTTTCCTCTATTTCTTTGCATTGATGGCTGAAGAAGGCTTTCTTATCTCTTCTTGCTATTCTTTGGAACTCTGCATTCAGGTGCTTATATCTTTCCTTGTCTCCTTTGCTTTTCGCCTCTCTTCTTTTCACAGCTATTTGTAAGGCCTCTCCAGACAGCCATTTTGCTTTTTTGCATTTCTTTTCCATGGGGATGGTCTTGATCCCTGTCTCCCGTACAATGTCACGAACCTCATTCCATAGTTCTTCAGGCACTCTTATCTATCAGATCTAGGCCCTTAAATCTATTCCTCATAGCTTGATGCTGTAGGAGGTTGAAAATACGGGCAAAATATGATCTCTCTTCATATGTGACACCATAACAGTGGAGATTGGTATTGAGAAAGGCTATTTCCATTATGTAAGAGCAAGATTGGTTCTTACTGACCTCATAAGTCATATTTGTTTCTGAACTCATAAGTCTTTGGACAAAAGAGCAGTCTGTCATCCAAATAAAGGGAACATAAGAGCTTGCCAAATGTCTCTGAAATAATTGCCAGACTTCAGTTGGGGTTTCTTAGGATTAAGTTATGTGTTGCATTCAGTTGTAAATGGCATTTGGGAACACTCTAACAACCTAAAATACTATATTTAGGAGCAGGAAATACAAAGACTCTTTTAGACTTTGAGGTAAAAACATATACTTTTTAATTATGGAAACATAGGTAACTAGTTTTCTTTTTAACTGAGATAATTAAAAAACTACCTATATCATCAATATTCTTATATCAATACCTATATCATCAATAAGAAAGAGAAGATTTTAATGCATTTCTCTTCCCCAAAATGGAGGAAGAACATGAACTCAGAGCAGAGGGCAATTATTTAAACTGAATGAACTTACCTCACTATATTACCCTATCTTTAAACTTTGCTCTGGGTCAATGAAAAGTATATTGACCAACACTCTCTGACCCGTAACAAAGACTGGAAAACTACTGGTCCAGGGGCCAAATTCAGCCTTCAGCCTTTAACTGGAGCTTGAGCTAATAATGATTTTTACTTTTGTAAATGGTTGCAATAAAAAAAGAAAAATGAAATGACTGATTGTGGTCCATAAGGCCTAAAATATTTACTATCTGACACTCACAGAAAAGAAAAAGATTGCAAACATCTTATCTATGTTAGCCTGGAATTAGACCCCTTCAGAAAAGACTGATACTGCTACAAGTCATTGAGATTACTGTGGAGTGGTTGTCATTTCTGGACTAGCATCAGTGAAGATTACACTCGAGGCTACTTTGGTGTATTCCTTCAACTTCCAGTACCTCTGAAACTTCAGGCAAGTCACTAAATCTAGGTGAGCCTGTTACCTCATTTATAAGTTGATAATGCTTTTGTTAGTAGGAAAATCTAGAGACCCTTCCTCCTGTGGGCCTTGGTTCTTGGTAAGGATACAAAGAAGAATGTAAGGTCTTACCCATTGCAAGAAAGTTTACTAACAATAAGGAAAGAAAGAATAGGTGACGAAAAGTTGGAGATGACTAAGCATACACAAAGAAAGAACAGAGAGAACTCCTCAAGAGTGAAGTGGGCCATCCCAAGGGAGGCAAATGGCCCTGGCGGGGGAGGCGGTGGGATGGAGAGTTTTTAAGGCAAGGTCATTTGCATGATCCAGCAGGGGTCATTGATTGACAGTGGTGGGGCTGATAAATTGCTTGGTGGGATTAGGCAGCTATTGAATAATTAGCTGAAGGAACCACCTCTCCTTGCTCTCAGCTAACTTCCTGCCTATCAGCTTGAGGTCACTTCCAAATCTAAGAGTCTAATACCACCAACATTCTATGGTTTACTTTCCTTTAAATTCTTTCTTCTTCTTTTTTTAACCTATTTTATTACAGGGTATTTTTCTTCCAATTTTTTTAAGATATAATTGACATATAGCAATGTTTAAGTTTAAAGTGTATGGCATTATCATTTGACTTATATACATCATAAAACAACTACACTAGTAAGTTTAGTGAAAGTCCAACATCTTATATTGTTACAAAATTAAAGAAATAGAAAAAGTATTTTTTCTATGATAAGAACTCTTAGGACTTAATCTCTTAATTTTCATATGTAACATACAGCAGTGTTAATTATTATGTTGTACATTATATTCCTAATACTTATTTGTCTTATAACTGACAGTTTATACCTTTTGACTGCCTTCATCCAGTTCCCTCTTTCTCTACCCCCAGCCTCTTGTTTGTTTGTGCATACTCAGTTATGTCCAACTCTTTGCAACCCCATTGACTGTAGTCCGCCACGCTTCTCTGTCCATGGGATTATCCTGACAGGAATACTGGAGTGGGTTGCCATTTCCTCCAATGGGGATCATCCCTAATCAGGGATGAAACCCTCATGGGTTTGTTTTTGGTTGATGGATTTTCTACAACAGCAGTATCTTAGTTCCTGTTATATGACATACTGATCCATTATTTCTACATGTTACAAAATTATCAGCATGATAAGTTTAGATGCCATCAGTACACAAAGAAATTACATAATTATTGACTATTCCCCACACTGTATTTTTACATGTATTTGCATATTTATTTTGCTACTGGAATTTTGTACCTCTTAATCTCCCTCACCTATTCCTCCCCACTCTCCTCTGACAATCGCTTTTCTCTGAATCTATAACTCTGTTTCTATGTTTATTCACTGGTTTTGTTTTTTAGATTCCATATATAAGTGAAATCATACAGTATTTGTCTTCCTCTGCCTGATATTTCACTTAGCATAATACCTAGCTTCATCTATGTTGTTGCGGATGGCAAGAGTCCATTCTTTTTAATGCCTGCATAATATTCCATTGTATCCTTTCATCTATTGATGGATATTTAGGTTGCTTCCATATCATGGCTATTGTAAATAACACTGCAGTGGACATAGAGGTGCATATATCTTTTCAAATATATGTTTTTGTCTTCTTGGGATAAATACTCAGGAGTAAAATTGCTGGATCATACATAAGGTGGTTCTATTTTTAATTTTTTTAGAAACTTTCATACTGTTTTCCATAGGGACTGGACTAATTTCCATTCACACCAACAGTACATGAGAGTTTTTTTCTCCACATCCTTATCAATGCTTTTTATTTATTGTATTTTGATAATAGCCATTCTGACAAGTGTGAAGTAATATCTCACTGTGGTTTTGATGTGCATTTCCCTGATGATTAATGATGTTGGGCATCTTTTCATGTGCCTGTTGGCCATCTGTGTGTCTTTTTAAGAAAAATGTCTATTTAGGTTTTTTACCCATTTTTTAATTATGCTGTTTGTTTTTTTGATGTTGAGTTGTATGAGTTCTTTATGTAGTTTTGGATATTAACCACATATAGGATATATCATTTGGAAATATCTTCTCTTATTCTGTGGGCAGCCTTCACTGTGCTGAAGCTTTTTAGTTTAAAGTGGTCTTATTTGCTTATTTTTGCTTTTAATTCACTTCTCTGTGGACATATATCCACAAAAATTACTAAGATTGATATCAAAGAGATTATTGCCTATGTTATCTACCAGAACTTTTATCATTTCAGATCTTATATTTGTCTTCAATACATTTTGAATTTGTTTTTTGGTATGGTGTGAGAGAGTAGTCCAGTTTGATGCTTTTGCATGTAGCTATCCAGTTTTTCCAACACCATTTATTGATAGGCTGTATTTTTTTCCATTATATATTTTGGCCTCTATTGTTGTATTACTGATTGATTGTATATGGATAGGTTCAGTCCTGGGCTCTCTATTCTGTTCCATTGATCTAGGTGTCTGTTTTTGTACCAGTACCATACTTCTTTGATTACTGTAACTTTGTAGTATAATTGGAAACCAGGGAGCATGATACCTCTGGCTTTATCAAGATTGTTTTAATTATTTGGAGTCTTTAGCATTTCCATACAAATTTGTTTTAGTTCTATGAAAACTGCCACTGTTATTTTTGATAAGAATTGCATTGAATCTGTAGGTTGCTTTGGGTCATATGGTCATTTTAACAATATTAATTCTTCCAATCCATGGACATGATATGTCTTTCTGTTTGTGTCATCTTCAGTTTCTTTCATCAATATCTTATAGTTTTCTGAGTATAGGTCTTTTACCTCCTTTAGATAGATTTAGTCTAAGGTAGTTTATTATTTTTTATGCAGTTGTGAAAGAATGGGATTGCTTTCTTCATTTCTCTTTGTGATAGTTCATTGTTCCTATATAGAAATTCAACAGATTTCTGTATATTAATTTTGTATCCTGCAACTTTACTAAATCCATTGATGTGTTTTAGTAGTTTTTTTGGTGATGTCTTTAGGATTTTTTGTATATACTATCATGTCATCTGCAAACAGTGACAGTTTTATTTCTTTCTTTCCAATTTGGATTCCTTTTATTTCATTTTCTTGTCTGATTGCTGTGGCTAGACTTCTAATGTTAAGTTGAATAAATGTGGAAAGACTGAGCATCCTTATCTTGTTCCTGATCTTAGATGAAATACTTTTCAGCTTTTTACCAATGAGTGTGATGTTAGCTGTAGGCTTGTCATACATGGATTTTATTATCTTGAGTTATGTTCCCTCTATACCCCTTTTGCTGAGATTTTTTAAATTGTAAATCAATATTGAATTTTGTCAAAATATTTTCCTGAATCTACTGAGTTGTTTATATGGTTTGTATTCTTCAGTTTGTTAAGGTGGTATATTATATTGATTGATTTGTGGATATTGAATCATCCTTGTATATCTGGGGTAAGTCCCACTTTATCATGATGCATGATCCTTTTACTATATGATTGAATTAGGCTTGTTTATATTTTGTTGAGGATTTTTGCATCTTTGTTCATCAGTGATATTGGCCTGTAATTTCCATTTTGTGTGTTATCTTTGTCTGATTTTGGCATCAGACTGATGCTGGCCTTGTAGAATGAGTTGAGAAGCATTCCTTCCTCTGCAGTTTTTTGGAATATTTTGAAAGGGTTGAATGTTAATTCTTTTCTAAATGTTCAACAGAATTCATCTGTGAAGCCATCTGGTCCCAGATTTTGTTTGTTGTGAGTTTTTTAAATTATTTAATTGCACTAGGGTTGTTCATTATATTGGCATATAATTTTTCAATCTCTTATGATTGTAATTCTGTGGTATTGATTGGAATTTCTCCTTCATTTCTTACTTTATTGATATGTTTTCTCTCTTTTTTCTTGATGAATGTGGTTAAAGTTTTATTGACTTTGTCTATCTTTCCAAAAAACAGCTCTTAGTTTTACTGATCTTTTCAGTCTTGCTTTTTTAGTCTCTATTTCATTTAGTTTTGCTCTGATCTTTATGATTTCTTTTCTTTTATTAACTTTGGTTTTTATTTGTTCTCCACTTTCCTGTAGGTGAAAGGTTAGGCTGTTTATTTAAGGTCTTTTCCCCTGTTTTCTGAAGTAGCTTTTATCTCTATTAACTTTGGGTTTTGTTTGTTCTCCTCTTTCCTGTAGGTGAAAGGTTAGGTTGTTTATTTGAGGTTTTTTCCTTGTTTCCTGAAGTAGCTTATATCTCTATAAACTTCCCTTTGAGAATTGATTTTGCTATGTCACATAGATTTTGGAATATTATGTTTTTGTTTTCATTTGTCTTCAGGAATTAAAAAAATTTTTTTCTTCGATTTCCTCCATTGATTGTTTAGTAATATATTGTTTAATTTAATGGATATTGTGTTCATGGATTTTGCAGCTTTTTTTCTTATAGTTGATTTCTAATCTGAGGGTCTTGTGGTTGGAAAAGCTGCTTTGTATAATTTCAGTTTCCTGAAATTTATTGAGATTTGTTTTGTGGCCTAGCATGTCATCTGTGCTGGAGAATGTTCCATGTGCACTTGAAAGAATGTGTATTTTTCTGTTTTGGGGTGGAATGCTCTCTATATATACATCAGCTCATCTGATCTAATGTGTCATTTAAGGTCAGTGTTTCCTTATTATTTTATATGTGGATGATCTATCTTTTGATGTAAATGGAGTGTTAACATTCCCTGTTCTTATTCTGCTACTGTCAGTTTCTTTGTGTCTGTTAATATTTGCTCAATATATTTAGGTGCCCCTATGTTGAGTGCATATACATTTGCAATTGTTATATCTTCTTCTTGGATTGATCTCTTGATCATTATGTAATGTTTTTCTTTGTCTGTTACTACAGGCTTTGTTTTAATGTCTATTTTGTATAATATGAGCTTCCATGGTGGCTTAGATAGTAAAGAATCTGCTTGCAATACAAAAGACCTGGGTTCTGTCCCTGGGTCAGGAAGACCCCTTGGAGAAAGGAATGGTAACCCACTCCAGTATTCTTGCCTGGAAAATCCTATGGACAGAGGAGCCTGGTGGGCTATTGTCCATGGGGTTGCAAAGAGTTGGATATGACTGAGCTACTAATACACACACTTTTCTAATATAATTATTACTACTCCAACTTTACTTTTTTGTCCATTTGCATGGAACACCTTTTTCCATCCCCCAACTTTTAGTCTGTGTGTGTTTATAGGTCTGAAGAGTCTTTTGTAGGCAACATAAATATGGGTCTTGTTTTTGTATCCATTTAGGCACTCTGTGTCTTTTTTGTTTGGTTTTGGTTTGTTTTTCCCAAACTTTAAATATTTTGTTTTGTATTAAGGTTATCAATATTGTGGTAGTTTCAAGTGAACAGTGAAAGTACTCAGCCATACATATACATGTACCATTTCTATGTCTTTTGATTGAAGCATTTAGTTCATTTATATTTAAAGTAACTATTGATATGTAGATACTTAGAGCCATTTTGTTAATTGTTTGGGGATTGTTTTTGTAGTTCTTTTCTGTTCATTTCTTCTCTTCTCCTCTGATTTAATGACTAACTTCAGTATTATGTGTGGATTCCTTTCTCTTTTTTGTATGTGTATCTATTATAGATTTTTGGTTTGTAATTACCATGAGGTTTATATATAGTAACATATTATATATATATATCATAAATTTATATACATAATAAAATAAATAGCATATATGATTATTTTAGGTTGTTCACCTTTTAAGTTCAAATGTATTTTAACAACCCTTAATTTTCACTCACCACATCCCACCCACATTTACATCTTTTACATCTTTTTGTTTTACATACCGTTGACTGCTTATTTTGGATATAGATGATGTTACTACTTTTATCTTTTAAGCTTTCTACACTAGCTTTATAAGTGATCTATTTACTATCTTTACTATATAATTACCTTTACCAATGAGATTTTTCCTTTTATAATTTTCATAATTCTAGTTGTGGCCTTTTTTTTTCTCTTAAAGAAGTCCCTTTAACATTTCTTATAGATGTGTATAAGAGACAGATTATATATATATATCATAAATTTATATACATAATAAAATAAATAGCATATATGATTATTTTAGGTTGTTCACCTTTTAAGTTCAAATGTATTTTAACAACCCTTAATTTTCACTCACCACATCCCACCCACATTTACATCTTTTACATCTTTTTGTTTTACATACCGTTGACTGCTTATTTTGGATATAGATGATGTTACTACTTTTATCTTTTAAGCTTTCTACACTAGCTTTATAAGTGATCTATTTACTATCTTTACTATATAATTACCTTTACCAATGAGATTTTTCCTTTTATAATTTTCATAATTCTAGTTGTGGCCTTTTTTTTTCTCTTAAAGAAGTCCCTTTAACATTTCTTGTAAAGCTGATTTTGTGTTGCTTAACTCCTTTAGCTTTTGCTTGCTTATATAACTTTTGATCTCTCTTTCAAATCTGAACGAAAGCGTTTAGGTGGAGCAGTTTTGGTTGTAGGTTTTTTTTTCTTTCATCACTTCAAATTTATTATACCATTCTCTTCTGGCTGCCTGGAAGGATTTTTGCTGAAAAGTAAGCTGATGGCCTTATGGGAATTCCCTTGTACATTACTTGTTTTTCCCTTGTTGCTTTTAAGATTTTTTGTTTTTAATTTTTTACCTTTTGAATTACAGTCTGCCTTGACATTTTCCTCTTTGGGTTGATGCTGCTTGGGAATCTCTGATTCCTGGACCAGAATGTCTTTTCCTTTTCCAGGTTAGGGAAGCTTCCAGCTATTATGTTTTTAAATATGTTCTCTGCCACTTTCTCTCTTCTCCTTCTGGGACCTTTATAATGTGAACGTTAGTACACTTGTCCTATATATCTTAAACTATGTTCATTTTAAAAAATTGTTTTCTTTTTCTATTCAGCTTGAGTGATTTCCACTGTTGTTTTCCAACTTGCCAGTTTGTTCCTCTCTATCATCTAATGTTCATTCGTTCGATTATATTTTTCATTTTAGTTCTGGTTTTCATCAGCTCTATTTCTTTCTTCTTTATATTTGTAACTCTTGTTAAAGTTCACATTGTTTTCATTCTTTTACCAAGATCTTAGGACATCTTTACAATCATTACCTTGAATGCTTTATCAGGTAGATTGCCTATTTCCATTTCACTTAGTCTTCTGGGGTTTTATTGTGTTCCTTTGTTTGACAGAATGGTGTCTACTGGAGAAGGGAATAGCAAACCACTTCAGTATTCTTGCTTTGAGAACCCCATGAACAGTATGAAAAGGCAAAATGATAGGATACTGAAAGAAGAACTCTCCAGGTCAGTAGGTGCCCAATATTGCTACTGGAGATTCAGTGGAGAAACAACTCCAGAAACAATGAAGGGATGGAGCCAAAGCAAAAACAATACCCAGCTGTGGATGTGACTGGTGATAGAAGCAGGTCCGATGCTGTAAAGAGCAATATTGCATAGGAACCTAGAATGTCAGGTCCATGAATCAACGCAAATTGGAAGTGGTCAAACAGGATATGGCAAGAGTGAACGTCAACATTCTAGGAATCAGTGAACTAAAATGGACTGGAATGGGTGACTTTAACTCAGATGACCATTATATCTACTACTGCGGGCAGGAATCCCTCAGAAGAAATGGAGTAGCCATCATGGTCAACAAGAGAGTCCTAAATGCAGTACTTGGATGCAATCTCAAAAAGACAGAATGATCTCTGTTCGTTTCAAGGGAAACCATTCAATATCACAGTAATCCAAATCTATGCCCCAACCAGTAACACAAAAGAAGCTGAAGTTGAAGGGTTCTATGAAGACCTACAAGACCTTTTAGAACTAACACCCAAAAAAGATGTCCTTTTCATTACAGGGGACTGGAATGCAAAAGTAGGAAGTCAAGAAACACCTGGGGTAAGAGAAAATTTGGCCTTGGAATGTGGAATGAAGCAGGGCAAAGGCTAATAGAGTTTTGCCAAGAAGATGCACTGGTCATAGCAAACACCCTCTTCCGACAGCACAAGAGAAGACTCTACACATGGACATCACCAGATGGTCAACACCGAAATCAGATTGATTATATTCTTTGCAGCCAAAGATGGAGAAGCTCTATACAGTCAACAAAAACAAGACCGGGAGCTGACTGTGGCTCAGATCATGAGCTCCTTATTGCCAAATTCAGACTTTAATTGAAGAAAGTAGGGAAAACCACTAGACCATTCAGGTATGACCTAAATCAAATCCCTTATGATTATACAGTGGAAGTGAGGAATAGATTTAAGGGCCTAGATCTGATAGATAGAGTGCCTGAAGAACTATGGAATGAGGTTCGTGACATTGTACGGGAGACAGGGATCAAGACCATCCCCATGGAAAAGAAATGCAAAAAAGCAAAATGGCTGTCTGGGGAGGCCTTACAAATAGCTGTGAAAAGAAGAGAGGC
>SJYT01009558.1:13365-29214 GCA_006410635.1 Cephalophus harveyi
TTGTCTATTGTCACCCTGCTTATTTAACTTATATGCAGAGTACATCATGAGAAATGCTGGGCTGGAAGAAGCACAAGCTGGAATCAAGATTGCTGGGAGAAATATCAATCACCTCAGATATGCAGATGACACCACCTTTATGGCAGAAAGTGAAGAGGAACTAAAAAGCCTCTTGATGAAAATGAAAGGGGAGAGTGAAAAAGTTGGCTTAAAGCTCAACATTCAGAAAACAAAGATCATGGCATCTGGTCCTATCACTTCATGGGAAATAGATGGGGAAGCAGTGGACACAGTGTCAGACTTTATTTTTGGGGGCTCCAAAATCACTGCAGATGGTGACTGCAGCCTTGAAATTAAAAGACACTTACTCCTTGGAAGGAAAGTTATGATCAACCTAGATAGCATATTCAAAAGCAGAGACATTACTTTGCCAACAAAGGTCCATCTAGTCAAGGCTATGGTTTTTCCAGTGGTCATGTATGAATGTGAGAGTTGGACCGTGAAGAAGGCTGAGCGCCGAAGAATTGATGCTTTTGAAGTGTGGTGTTGGAGAAGACTCTTGAGAGTCCCTTGGACTGCAAGGAGATCCAACCAGTCCATTCTGAAGGAGATCAGCCCTGGGATTTCTTTGGAAGGAATGATGCTGAAGCTGAAACTTGAGTACTTTGGCCACCTCATGCAGAGTTGACTCATTGGAAAAGACTCTGGTGCTGGGAGGGACTGGGGGCAGGAGGAGAAGGGGACGACTGAGGATGAGATGGCTGGATGGCATTACCGACTCAATGGATGTGAGTTTGAGTGAACTCCAGGAGTTGGTGATGGACAGGAAGGCCTGGCGTGCTGTGATTCATGGGGTCACAAAGAGTCAGACACGACTGAGCGATTGAACTGAACTGAACAGAACTTTTTTTGGAATATATTTCTTTGCAGCCTCGTTTTGCCTAACTAACTGTTTTTATTTCTGTTTTGGTAGTTTGGTTGTTTCCCAATCTTGGAGAAGTCATCTTTTGTGGGAGACATTCTGTGTGCCCCAGTCATGCACTGTCCTTTGGTCACCAGTGCTATATACCCTATGTGTGCCTCCAGTGTGGGTTGAGTAGGCCCTTCTGTTGTAGCAGGCTGACTACTGTGGATAGTCTGGTAAGCCTGGCAGGTCTCCAGTTCAGTGGTTCCAGGCCCTGCCTTGTGAGGCGTCTGCCAGTTGCTGGTAGGCAGGGCAGGGTCACAAGCCTGCTGGGTACAGAGCTCCTGAGTATCCCAGGGTAGTGCTAGCCCTCTAGTGAGCAGAGCCAGGCCCCAGGATGGCTGACTGTGGGGTTCTCAGTGCCTGATCTAGTGTTGGCCTGCTGGTAAGAAAGACTAATTCCTGACTTTACGGCTGCAGGTTTCAGGGTGTCCCAAAGTGGTGTTAGTCTGTTAGAGAGTGCGGCTAGATTCCCAAGGCAGCTGGCTAAGGGGCCTAAGCTGTCTGGAAGTGGTGTCTGCCTGTTGGAGGGCAGGGCTGGGGCCCAGGGCTTCCCAGGGCTAATGCCCTCTCACTGGTATGTAGGGTCAGATCCTGGGTTTAGTGCTGATCCATTGCTTGGCAGAGCTGTGTTCTGACAGCTCTAGCTGCAGAGCTGTGGGGGTCCTGGAGCTGCTGTCAGCCCATTGGTAGGTGGATCCAGGACCTGAGATTGCTGGCTGCAGGGCCCATGAATCCCTGAGATGGGTGGTGAGTCTGGTCCTGAGTCTAGTGTTGGCTTACTGGTGGGCAGGGCCAGGTCCCAGGGCACTGAAAGCCAGCCTGTAGGTAGATTGGGGCAGAGCTGAGTCCTGAGACTATTAAGCTACAGGGAGGATCCCAAAATGGTGTTTGCCAGCACCAGTTTCCACGTGGAAAACCAGCTCCCCAGAATGGCTGCCTCCAATGTCTGTGTTCTCAGGCAAGTGTCGATTGCCTCCTGCCTCTCTGGGAGCCTCTCCAAGATCAGCAAGTGGGTCCAACCCAGGATCCTTTGGATTACTGCTTCTGCTGTGAGTCCCAGAGCATGTGAGATTTTGTGTGCACCTTTTAAGAATGTAATTTTTTTTTTTACCACTCTCTGGCTCTCCCAAAATAAGTCTTTATGGGTTTTAAAAGCCAAATGTGGGGGTTCATCTCCCCAGTGCTGAGGAGCCCAATATGAGGCTCAGTCATCTTATTCCTTGGAGAGAATCTCTCCAATTGTAATTATCTCCTGTTTTCGAGTTGTCAACCCCAAGGCCCTGGATCTTTATACCACATCTCCACCCTTCCTACTTAATGTGGTTTCTTCTTTATATCTTTTATTGTTGATCTTTCCTGCTAGTCTTCTGGTCTTTCTCATCAATAATTGCTCTGCAATTTTTGTAATTTTGGTGTGCCTCTGAAAGGAGGTAAGCTCAAGGTCTTCCTGATATGTCATCTTGGGCACTGGAACCTTAGTCACAAGAAGGCTATCAGAAGCAATGTGATTACTTGGCACTTCCAAAAGGAGGGAGCTTCATTTTCTCCTCTTAAAATCAACAACTAGTAAGATATTGATAGACTTTTAAAATTTCCTCACAGGTTAAATTTCTTAGACATCTCTGTTCACATTGACCAAAATGGCTCTTCAGAAATGCAGTTATTTACATAATAGGAAAATTCCAGAAATAGAAAACTATTATTTGCATTGGGGGACTCTAAAGTTTGAAATATTTTTGATAGATATAATAATGAAGCAAAGTAGGAAGTGCACATTTGTTCACTTTTAAAACATTTCAGATCATGGATAGATCTTAAATCTGTAATACTGATGATTTTTCAAAATTCAAAATAAGTACCTCTAAGATTGGTGTCATTTCAACTGAAAAATGTAAACCTTTAGAGATGCTAAGTATAGAATTACTATCGTTTGGTCAAAAGAAAGATAGCTTAGACTTTAATTTGATATCTAATTATGATTTGTTGTTATTGTTGTTTTAGTGGCTAAGTCGTGTCTGACTCTTTTGAGATCCCTGGACTGTAGCCTACCAGGCCGCTCTGTCTATTGGATTTCCCAGGCAAGAATATTAGAGTGGGTTGCCATTTCCTTCTCCAGGGGCTCTTCTTGACCTAAGGATAGAACCTGCATCTCCTGCATTGGCAGGCAGATTCTTTACTGCTGAGCCACTGGAGAAGTTCTTTAATTATGATAATTGCGATCTATTTACAATCTCAGATAAAGAGGTTTATTTTTATTTAATTTTCCTAATCATAAATTTCTTCTGGAAGAAAGGAAACATTTGAAAATTAAAATGGTATTTTTAATATATTTTTTTAAACGAAGAACCTTAATTTTACATGAAAGCATCAAAAACAGCATACTCATTTAAGGTTGACTATGCTATTTACTTATCAATTTGTTTTCTTTAAAAAATTCAATTGTTAAAGAATTATGACTTCCTGCAAGTAGTTAATAGGTTATAATATGGAGACAAACTTAGTATAGTTCAGGATAGATAGATTTCAAATAAAATTTAACACCTTATTGTCCTAATTACCACTTATTTCACTGGTAAAACTTGCACTTTTTCATTTTGAAAAAGTGTGTGGAATTAACTGGACTAAAGAACTTTATAGCTCACCACATTTTGCCCCAAGGCAAGTTGGCAGGGAGCAGAAACTGGCTGTTAAGTCTCAGTAACAAGAGGAGCCTGGTATTTGCTTAGCAAGGTATATGTAGATCTAATTTCTGACTTTGAACAGGGGAGAGAAATGGAACAATGACCAATGATGGCTGTACAAGGTTTGTTCCTCTCCTTTAAACCCAGCATAAAAGTTATTGCTTTCTACATGGAAAGCCTTCTAAGACTGTTTCTTCCTAGTGCTAGCTTCTTTTCTTCATTTAGATTTTCTTTCCCTTACACCTTACTTATAGATATAATAATATCTTTTTTCATTGCCTTGGTATTCTATTAGATTATGTAGGTGAGGACAGTACCACATTTTAATATTTTTTTATTATCCCTCTTCCTTTATAGTCTTTACATCCTGGGAACTTTATTGATAAGTCTTGACCAACTTTTAAAAAGTTATTCATTGCAAATCTTTTGGGTAAAACTTCACCATTTAGGACTGATTATATAATCCAATCTGAATTCATTATGAAATATTTTACCATTAATACAATTTATTCCTCTCATGAATATAGCATTTACTTATCATGAACATTAATGAGAGAAATCTGCTTTAATGTGCACATAATAATGATCTGCCATAGGCTTATGACTTGAATTCTAAATATTTTTTTCTAAAGTGTTTGAGAATATCTCTTCTCTTAATTAATAACTCTTCTCTTAAAGAACACACAGCTACTTTACTGAGCTCTTTGAGAACAAGAAGTGAGTACTTCTCTGTGAACCTATCACTTAACAAGTCCTGGGACATAGTAGTTGCTCAATAAATGCTTGTCATATTAAATTGTATATGTAAATAAGTGACTAGCATTTGTTAAGAAAGAAAGACTTTTTCCTAGTTCCTAGCAGAAATAGCACAGGGACTGTATTAGTTTGCTAGGACTACTATACCAAAGTACTACAGACTGAGTGACTTAAACAGCAGAAATGTATTGTCTCACAGTTCTGGGGCTAGAAGTATGAGGTGAAGGTATTGGCAGAATTGATTCCTTCTGAAGTCTGTGAGGGAAGAGTGTATTCCTCTCCTTGGCTTGTAGATGACTCTCTTATCATGTGTCTTCACATTATTTTCCCTCTTTCTGCATCTGTGTCCAAATACCTCTTCTTTTAAGTGCACTGGTCACGTTGAATTAGGACTCATCCTAAAGATTTCATTTTACCTTGATTAGCTCTGTGAAGACCCTATCTCCAAATAAGACATTCTAGGGGACTAGGGGTTAGAACTTCAACACATCAATTTTAGGGGGTCACAATTCATCAGAGATACTGAAAGTCTAGGATCTGAATTAGTATTTGTGTGGCATAACTGAATAAATGTGTTCATGCTCCAAAAAGTACACTGGTAAATAGTATCTAGGTCAATGTCCAGTCTCTCTGCCTTCCATAAAGTGCCTCTAGAAAAGTTTGCATTACAAACTATTAATTAGGTGAAAACAGAGATAAATCAGTGAGGATGCTTTGAACTGCGAGTAAAAAATGTTCTCGGTTTAAATAGGTTTAAAGCATAAGGATATTTCCTATTACACATGACAAGAAATCCTGAGCTAGAGAGTCTGTAAGACTATTTAATTAATTGTCTGAAGGATCCTGTTTCTTTCCATTGTTTTCATCATCTAAGTATGTCGGCTTTGTACTTTGCACAAAGCTCTCCAAATGTTACCAGATGGCTGCAGCAGGCATGTGTATCATGACCTGACATGATAAAACACATGGAGAAAAGCTCTGACTTCCTTATATAATTTTTTAGAAAGTAGGGAAATTTTTGCCAAAAGTTTTCTAGCAAACTTTTCCTCGTGTCATTGCTCCATATGCCCATGTCTAAAACAGTTACCAGAAAGAAGAATAGAAAAATCATGACTAGCCTAGACTAGTCAGGATTTACCTCATGGGAGTGGGCATGAGACCAGTCTCTCCTGATGCACATGGACATGTAGAAAGGGGTGGATACCTGAACAAAAGTAGGGCTCTTTCAATAAGTAAGAAGGGAAAATGGATATGGAGTAGAAAACAAACACTATTATGTAAGTCAAACTTCATACATCCTTTTTTCCACATACAATCTAAAAAAATGCCCATACCTATGTGAGACACATTCATTGTCTCCCCTGGGGAGACAACCCAAAGTCTCAGCCAGTAACCACATCCAGCTCCAAGGCCAAGAGTTCTCTGTTAGGTCTGGACTTGGCTCCTTGTGACTCAGGGACCCATGGCTTAAAGATAAGTTTTCTACTTCATTTTCAATATGAAATAATTGAGAAGGAACAAAATAGATAAAAATGTAACTGTTATTTGGAAAGGGGAGAATGGAAATGGCATTCAGTGGGTATTGGCCTAAAGCCCATATTGTATCCTATTAGAAAGAAGAGAGAGGACTGCCCACCCAATAGTGATGAGTCCCTTGATCAGTCAGAATGGTAGTCTCTTGATTCTTGTTTTTGGGATAACCTATTGCCTTCCATGGAGAAGGCAATGCCCACTAAGGTAGGCTGCAGTCCATGGGGTTGCAAAGAGTCGGGCACGACTGAGTGACTTCTTTCACTTTTCACTTTCATGCATTATAGAAGGAAATGGCAACCCACTCCAGTGTTCTTGCCTGGAGAATCCCAAGGATGGCGGAGCCTGGTGGGCTGCCATCTCTGGGGTCACACAGGGTCACGACTGGGGACACGACTGAAGCGACTTAGCAGCAGCATTGCCTTCCATTAAAGGACATCCAACTCTAGTATTCTAGCCTGAGAAATCCTATGGACAGAGGAGCCTGATGGGTTATTGTGCACGGGGTTGCAAAGAGTCAGACACCACAAAGAGTCAGATACTACTTAGCGACTAAACAACATTGCCTTCTATTGCCCTTAGTTCTGTTCTTTTGAGAACATCTTTCTTGTTCATTGTCTTCTATAGCCACATTTGANATGGGTTATTGTGCAAGGGGTTGCAAAGAGTCAGACACCACAAAGAGTCAGATACTACTTAGCGACTAAACAACATTGCCTTCTATTGCCCTTAGTTCTGTTCTTTTGAGAACATCTTTCTTGTTCATTGTCTTCTATAGCCACATTTGACACCAGTATTGGATTAGCACTTTTTGTTAGTGTGAGTTGAGTTTCTGGAAGGGTGCCTTAGGAATTGAACTGTCGTAGAATTGTTCATTGCTGTGAATTGGCCAGGCTTATAATTTCCCTGAGACTTAGCGAAATTAGTAGATCCTGATTTCTTTTGGTTGATTCCACAGATCAGTAAAAAGGGTTAGAAAACCCAATTAGGCACAGTCCTTGGGTCTGAGCACTTCAGTCTTCTAACCATAGATATCTCTCTGAGATTTACCCATTCCCGCTGGTTCACACTTTGATGACCTATGTCACCAGTATAATTGAAAACAATCAATGTAAATAGAGAAGCCCCTTCTGTAAACCTGTATTTGACATAAAACTAACTGCCTTTGTTTGATGTAGATTATTTAGCAGGAGAGCCATAGGAGAAACTTTGGCAGCTAGGTTTACCTCCTATTACTGCCTCCTACTTCCTTCTCTCCTTTCAGTCTAAGCTTCCCCTTTGTTGTACATTTTTAGTGAAAACCATAAGAAGTAGTCAACATATACTAGCATTCTTATTCTTGCTACCACTTTTTCTAGTACTAGAAATTGCTACAATACTTTAGTCATTTTCAAATTCAAACAATAGAATACTCCAGCTCAAATTATCTTAAACAATGGGAATATTTGTTATTCAGATAATAGAAGTCTGATAATAGTGTTCCATCAGTTAAATGACATTAATTATCAAGGCCTTGTTTTTTTTCCATTCTTCTATTTTGTCATTTTAAGCATATCAACTTTGCTCTCAGGCTAGCTTCTTTTGTGGCTGCACCAGGTTCATACAACTTATCTTTGCATGATGTCACCCAGTGAAAGAAGGTAGGTCTGGATATTGGATAGACAACAAAAATGTTCACTGTAAATGTCTAGATAGATGAGTGCTGAGGGTTAAGGCTAAGAAAAACAGCCAATGGGTTCATCATGTTAGAAACAAAGGTGGTAGGCAAAAGTGGTAGAAAATTGCTACATTTAGGATACTTTCAGTTGCAAATAACAGAAACAGTTGTGGCATAAGCAGTAGGGAAATTCATTGGTTAGATAACTGAAAGTCCAGAGGTAGACTGGGCTTCAGGTTTGGTTAAAACTCAGTTCAACAGTGTCATCAAGGACCTAGGATAGTATCAGTTATATCCTAAAGTGGTTTCCTCATAGTTATAGGGTGGTAGTAATGATTGAAGCTACATGCTTATTTGTTTTTTTTTTTTTTAAGTCATTTTCTAATGAATCACTCATAAATGAAGGAATTTTTCCCAGAAGTCTCCAAACAATTTTCTTGGCATGTCTTATTGTTCTAGGAACAATTATGATCCTATTCCTGTTTCTAAAGAAATTCCATGTGCTGACAGGTTTAAGCATTAGGTCCTAGACCAGTTATAGGCAAGAAAGATCTGATTGTATTGATTGAGGCAGATTGATTGGGACTTGCGTAGGTCAGTTCCTTAAACCAAATGGCAGATGCACAGTGTCAAGAGGTGGGATAGATGTTGAAGAGATACCTTAGCGTCTGCTACATAAGTGGAAGCCAGCATTAGGGGTAAAAGATAAATGGCAAAATATAAGCATGAAACAGGTCAACTCAGAGCTGAGTGTTGGCTGGAAAATGCCTTTTCTGTATGATCTGTGTGACTTGTTTGACCACATAAGAAATAAGTATAACCAATATCTGATATTTTAACCTAATAGTTCACTGTATGTGAGTATGATACAAGAGATACCTTTCTTATAATTCAGTTCCTTAAATTCTTTTATAATCATTTCTCAAAAATTAAATTTTTTGTCAGCATCCTAAAAATAACAGTGTGACATATATGTGAGAAAGTACTGAGTATTTTACAAAACTGAGAATTTTAAGATTTTAAAATTTACCAGTTGTCAAAAACATAGAGTTAATTGTAGATATAGCTCTACACTAATCTCTGGATGACTAAGCATTTCACATTAAATAAAATGTTTATTTATTAAGTCACTTTCAGTCAGACCTGTGGCTACTAGGGGTACTTGCACAGTATTAAGACCATAGTATATGGAAGCATGTGTCAGGATTTTAGAATTTCATTTTAATTGTTGAAGATGTATAATTTTGTTTTTTAAAAAGTCAAAAAGCTCACAATAAAATACATTTTATGTTTAAAATGGTTTTTATTTCGTTATCTTAGTACCTTTGAAATTATTTTGGCATGACATCACATTATAGAATTAAAAAGAGGGGAGCATACTTCATGAGTAGCATATGGACTTCTACTGTGGTGGTTCTGCCTTTGTTTTCAATGCTATTCAAATCCAGCACAATGGAGGTGCTTTGGAGTGATTTTGCTAAAACATAAATCTGATCATGTTGCTCCTCTGCTTTAAACATCAGCAGCCACTTACAGCCCTCTGGTTGAATCTCAAACTCCTTAGCTCGGCCATAGGGCCATCAGGAGAGACCCCTACTTACCTTTCTATTTCCCTTGCTGACTTACTTCCCTACTCCCAGTCCATCTTCCAACCACATTGACAAAGTACTTGGAATTTCCCAATCACTAAATTCTTCCATGCTTCTGCCAGGAGCACCTTTCATCCCCCTTTCTTACTAATCAGCTTTCTTCTTTAGGATGCTCATCCAGGATTATAACTTCCAGTTCAGATGCTCCTCTGAAGACTATACGTGTCACTCTGGACTGATGTCTGCCATTGCACTGTCTACAAATTTTGTTGAAGATGTCTATTGGCTTATTCTTTTTCCCTATCAGAGGACCATGTCATCTTTGCCTTTTTACCTCCTTCCAGAGCTCAATAAAATATTTGGCAGTAAAAAGGCACTTAATAAACATTTTTGAGGCTGAATGAATTTACCTTTTCTTACATTTGCTAGTAATTAAAATAGCTATCATTTGTTAAAAAAAACTTTTACATGCAAGCACTACATTAGAGGCTTTACATTTTTAATCTCATTTAATTTTCACAGTTATCATGTGAGTAGGATTCACTTCTTATTTTAATGGATGATAAAATAGGCTTAGAGAAGTTCAGTAATTTATCTAAAATTAATTAACAGAGCTGGGATGAACCTCAAGTCTGTCGGGTTCCAGATCTCTGCTTTTTTCCTCTATGTAAGACATTATGGAGATCCTCCCTAATCCCTAAGGATGAGAGGGTGCCAGTCTCACTGTTATTCCAGGCAGATATTCACACAGTAAGCAGTGTTCCAAGATAAACAGGCATCATTTCCATGGCTTAGAGTTATCATCATCTTCAAAAACATTTTAAAAAGAAGCTGAAAGTATAAGAAATAGGATTCATACTTTCAGGAATCCAGATCCAGAGATAAGTCAGCTGTCCAGCCAAGTGGAATGGGTCTTAGTGCCTAAAGCTCCATCCCAACAAGGAATTGGAATACTAGGGGGCGGAAATTGAAGACCAGAAGTTGAAATGTATCCACGTTGATAGAGTTAGAAACTAACATATGGCCACCCAGGAATCACAGGATATCAAGTCTATGACAACAAGGCTAATTCTTACATCCCACTTAAAACATATTGAATCTTTTAGTGTATTTCCTACTCTAGACCCAGAAATTGAGCAATGATACGCGGAGAGGAGGTAAATGGTGGACCCCAGAGATTTCCAGGATCATCACAGTTTATCTCACTGGTGAGTCAGACAATGAGTCAAGAGAAAAAAATGTGCCAGTGTCAATGTATCCATTGACACTGGATATTATGAAGGAAAGTACAGCATTTTTTGCAAGGTACAAAGCAAGGAGAATAGGGAGCTCATGTTCTAGAGACCTGAACTCTCAAGGAAGAAGTCTTAAAAGGCAGTATTAGAGTGGGTGTTGAAGGGCGTGTGGTCAGCTCATGATCTTTCTTTTGATCAGTAGTTAATGAGTTAACAGGGTGATATTTGGGGAATCTTAGTCATCAACTTTCTCATTACATTCAGTCTGGGTTCTTTGTGCTATGGTTAGCATGTAGTCACCATCCTCCACCTGGCTGGGAGTCTTAATTTCTGCAAAACAGCTCAAGGATATGGGTCAGATTGTTAGGTCTATCCCTTGAGGAGGAACTGTTACATTGTTTACGCTATCAATGCTCTTCTTTTCTTTTTTTCTTTTTAATTCATTGTTTTATTGACGGATAGTTGCTTTACAGAATTTTGCTGTTTTCTGTCAAACTTCAACATAAATCAGCCATAGGTATATATATATCCCCTCCTTTTTGAACCTCCCTCCCATCTCTCTCCCATCCCACCCCTCCAGGTTGATCCAGAGCCCCTGTTTGAGTTTCCTGAGCCATACAACAAATTCCTGTTGGCCATCTGTTTTACATATGGTAATGTAAATTCCCATGTTACTCTTTCCATACACCTCACCCTCTCCTTCCCTCTCCCCATGTCCATAAGTCTATTTTCTATGTCTGTTTCTCCATTGCTGCCCTGTAAATAAATTCATCAGTGCCATTTTTCTAGATTCCATATATGTACATTAGAATACAATATTTATGTTTCTCTTACTGGCTCACTTCACTCTGTTTAATAGGTTCTAAGTTCATCCACCTCATCAGAACTAGCTCAACTGCGTTTGTTTTTATGGCTAAGTAACATTCTATTGTGTATATGTACCACAACTTCTTTATCCATTCATCTATTGATGGACACGGAGAAGGCAATGGCACCCCACTCCAGTACTCTTGCCTGGAAAGTCCCATGGACAGAGGAGCCTGGTGGGCGGCAGTCCATGGGGTCGCGAAGAGTCAGACACGACTGAGCGACTTCACTTTCACTTTTCACTTTCATGCATTGGAGAAGGAAATGGCAACCTACTCCAGTGTTCTTGCCAGGAGAATCCCAGGNTTGAAGCTGAAACTCCAATACTTTGGCCACCTGATGTGAAGTGCTGACTCATTGGAAAAGACCCTGATGCTGGGAAAGATTGAGGGCAGGAGGAGAAGGGGACAACAGAGGATGAGATGGTTGGATGGCATCACAAACTCAATGGACATGAGTTTGGGTAAACTCTGGGAGTTGGTGATGGACAGGAATGCCTAGCTTGCTGTGATTCATGGGGTCGCAAAGAGTCAGATACAACTGAATGACTGAACTGAACTGACTGATTCTGACCAATGTGAGGTGATATCTCATTGTGGTTTTGATTTACATTTCTCTAATATTGAGCAATGTTGAGCATCTTTTCATATGTTTGTTAACCATCTGTATGTCTTCTTTGGAGAAATGTCTGTTTAGGTCTTTTCCCCACTTTTTGTTTGGGTTGTTTGCTTTTCTGATATTGAGTTATATGAGCTGCTAGTATATTTTGGAAATTAATCCTTTGTCAGTTGTTTCATTTGCTATTATTTTCTCCCATTCTGAGGGCTGTCTTTTCACCTTGCTTATAGTTTCGTTTGTTGTGCAAAAGCTTTTAAGTTTAATCAGGTCCCACTTGTTTACATCGGTTTTTATTTCCATTACCCTAGGAGGTGGGTCATAGAGGATCTTGCTTTGATTTATATCATCGAGTGTTCTACCTATGTTTTCCTCTAAGAGTTTTATAATTTCTGGTCTTACATTTATGTCTTTAATCCATTTTGAATTTATCTTTGTGTATGGTGTTAAGAAGTGTTCTAATTTCTTTCTTTTACACGTAGCTGTCCAGTTTTCCCAGCACCACTATTGAAGAGGCTGTCTTTGGCCCATTGTATATCCTTGCCTCCTTTGTCAAAAATAAGGTACCCATAGGTGCATGGGTTTATTTCTGGGCTTTCTATCTTGTTCCATTAGTCTATATTTCTGTTTTTGTCCCAGTGCCATACTGTCTTGATGACCGTAGCTTTGTAGTATAATCTGAAGCCAGGAAGGTTGATTCCTCCAGCTGCTTTCTTCTTTCTCAAGACTGCTTTGGCTATTCAGGGTCTTTTGTGTTTCCATATGAATTGTGAAATTTTTTGTTTTAGTTCTGTGAAAAATGCCACTGGTAACTTGATAGGGATTGCATTGAATCTGTAGATTGCATTTGGTAGTATAGTCATTTTCACAATATTGATTCTTCCTATGCAGAAACATGGAATATCTCTCCATCTGTTTGTGTCTCTTTGATTTCTTTCATCAATGTCTTATAATTTTCTGTGTACAGTTCTTTTGTCTCCTTATGTAAGTTTATTCCTAAATATTTAATTCTTTTTGTTGCAGTAGTGAATGGGATTGATTCCTTAATTGCTCTTTCTGAGTTTTCAGTTAGTTTATAGAAATGCAAGTGATTTCTGTGTATTGATTTTGTATCTTGAAACTTTGCTAATTTCACTGATTAGCTCTAGTAATTTTCTGATAGTACCTTTATGGGTACATAAATATGGTTTTCTATGTACAGTATAATGACATCTGCAAACAGTGAGAGATTTACTTCTTCTTTTCCAATCTAGATTCCTTTTATTTCTTCTTCTTCTCTGATTGCTATAGCTAGGACTTCCAGAACTATGTTGAATAACAGTGGACACCCTTGTCTTGTTCCTGATCTTAGGGGGAATGCTGTCAGTTTCTCACCATTGAGAATAATGTTCACTGTAGGCTTATCATATATGACCTTTGCTGTGTTGAGGTGGGTTCCTTCTATGTCCATTTTTTGAAGAGTTTTAATCATATGTCTTATAATTTTCTGTGTACAGTTCTTTTGTCTCCTTATGTAAGTTTATTCCTAAATATTTAATTCTTTTTGTTGCAATAGTGAATGGGATTGATTCCTTAATTGCTCTTTCTGATTTTTCAGTTAGTTTATAGAAATGCAAGTGATTTCTGTGTATTGATTTTGTATCTTGAAACTTTGCTAAATTCACTGATTAGCTCTAGTAATTTTCTGATAGTACCTTTATGGGTACATAAATATGGTTTTCTGTGTACAGTATAATGACATCTGCAAACAGTGAGAGATTTACTTCTTCTTTTCCAATCTGGATTCCTTTTATTTCTTCTTCTTCTCTGATTGCTATAGCTAGGACTTCCAGAACTATGTTGAATAACAGTGGACACCCTTGTCTTGTTCCTGATCTTAGGGGGAATGCTGTCAGTTTCTCACCATTGAGAATAATGTTCACTGTAGGCTTATCATATATGACCTTTGCTGTGTTGAGGTGGGTTCCTTCTATGTCCATTTTTTGAAGAGTTTTAATCATAAATGGGTGCTGAATTTTGTCAAAGGCTTTTTCTGCAACTATTGAGATGATTATATGGTTTTTATCTTTCAATTTGTTAATATGGTATATCACATTGATTGATTTGTGTATATTGAAGAATCTTTGCATTCCTGAGATAAATGCAAGTTGATCAAGGTATGTGAGCTTTTTGATGTGTTGCTGAATTCTGTTTGCTAAAACTTTGTTGAGGATTTTTGCATGTATGTTCATCAGTGATATTGGCTTGTAATTTTCTTATTTTTTGTGTTGTCTTTGTCTGGTTTTGACATCATGGTGATGGTGGCCTTGTAGAATGAGTTGGGAAGTGTTTCTTCCTCTGCAATTTTTTGAAAGAGTTTTAGGAGGATAGGCATTAGCTCTTCTCTAAATGTTTTATTGAATTCTCCTGTGAAGTCATCTGATCCTGAGCTTTTATTTTATGGGAGATTTTTGATCACAGCTTCAATTTCAGTGCTTGTATTTGGGCTTCATAATTTCTATTTCTTCCTGGTTCAGTCTTGGAAGACTGAACTTATCTAAGAACTTGTCCCTTTCTTCCAGGTTTTTTGTTTTATTGCCAGGTAGTTGTTCATAATAGTCTCTTAGAATTCTTTGTATTTCTGCATTGTCTGTTTAACCTCTCCTTTTTCATTTCTAATTTTGTTAAGTCGATTCTTCTCTCTTTTGTTCTTGATGAGTCTAGCTAAAAATTTATCAATTTTTTTGTCTAATTAAAGAACCAGCTTTTAGTTTTATTAATTTTTACTATTAATATTTACTATCTTTACTATTAACTTTTTTATTTATTTCTTCTCAGATCTTTATGATTTCTTTCATTCTACTAATTTTGTTCTTTTTTTTTTGTTCTTCTTCTTCCAGTTGTTTTGGGTGTAAACTTAGGTTGTCTATTCAATGTTTTTCTTGTTTTTTGAGGATTGTATTTCTATAAACTTTGCTCTTAGAACTGCTTTTGCTGCATCCCATAGGTTTTGAGTTGTTGGGTTTTCATTGTCATTTGTTTCTAGAAAATTTTTTTTATTTCCTTTTTGATTTCTTCAGTAACCAAACAGAAATGTTTCTGTTATTTAGAAACGTGTTGTTTAATCTCCATGTGTTTGTATCTCTTGTTTTTTTTCTTGTACTTGATATCTAGTCTCATAGCATTGTGGTCAGATAAGATGCTTGATATGATTTCAATTTTCTTAAATTTACTGAGGTTTGATTTGTGACCCAAGATGTGATCTATCCTGGAGAATGTTCCACATGCACTTGAGAAGAAGGTGTATTCTTCTTCATTTGGATGGAATGTCCTGAAGATATCAATGAGATCCATCTCATCTAATGTATCATTTAAGACTTGTGTTTCCTTATTAATTTTCTGTTTTGCTGATCTGTTCATTGGTGGGAGTGGGGCATTAAAGTCTCCTACTATTATTGTGTTAATGTCAATTTCTCCTTTTATGTGTGTTAGTGTTTGTCTTATGTATTGAGGTGCTCCTATGTTGGGTGCATAGATATTTACAATTGTTATATCTTCTTCTTGGATTTATCCCATGATCACTATGTAGTGTCCTTCCTTATCTCTTGTAATCTTCTTTAAGGTCTATTTTGTCTGGTGTGAGGATTGTTATTCCACCTTTCTTTTGCTTCCCATTTGCATGAAATATATATTTCCATCCTCTCACTTTCAGTCTATATGTATCTGTAGGTCTGAAGTGGGTTTCTTATAGACAGCATATATATGGGTCTTGTTTTTGTATCCATTCAACCAGTCTGTGTCTTTTGGTTGGAGCATTTAATACACTTACATTTAAACTAATTATTGATATATATGTTCCTATTGTCATTTTCTTAATTGTTTGGAGTTGATTTTGTAGATCTTTTTTCTTCTCTTGTATTTCTTGACTATATAAGTCCATTTAATATTTGTTGTAAAGCTGGTTTGGTGGTAC
>SJYT01009558.1:32202-149366 GCA_006410635.1 Cephalophus harveyi
ATCAATAACCTCAGATATGCAGATGACACCACCCTTATGGCAGAAAGTGAAGAGGAACTAAAAAGCCTCTTGATGAAGATGAAAGGGGAGAGTGAAAAATTTGGCTTAAAGCTCAACATTCAGAAAACAAGGATCATGGCATCCGGTCCCATCACTTCGTGGGAAATAGATTGGGAAACAGTGGAAACAGTGTCAGACTTTATTTTTGGGAGGCTCCAAAATCACTGCAGATGGTGACTGCAGCCATGAAATTAAAAGACACTTACTCCTTGGACAAAGTTATGACCAACCTAGATAGCATAATCAAAAGCAGAGATATTACTTTGCCAACAAAAAGTCCATCTAGTCAAGGCTATGGTTTTTCCTATGGTCATGTATGAATGTGAGTTGGATTGTGAAGAAAGCTGAGGGTTCAAGAATTGATGCTTTTGAAGTGTGGTGTTGGAGAAGACTCTTGAGAGTCCCTTGGACTACAAGGAGATCCAACCAGTCCATTCTAAAGGAGATCAGTCCTGGGTGTTCTTTGGAAGGACTGATGCTAAAGCTGAAACTCCAATACTTTGGCCACCTCATGAGAAGAATTGACTCATTGGAAAATACTCTGATGCTGGGAGGAATTGGGGGCAGGAGGAGAAGGGGACAACAGAGGATGAGATGGCTGGAAGGCATCACCGACTCGATGGACATTAGTTTGAGTGAACTCCAGGAGTTGGTGATGGACAGGGAGGCCTGGCTTGCTGTGATTCATGGGGTCGCAGAGAGTCAGACACGACTGAGCGACTGAACTGAACTGCACTGAATCCAGCGGGGAATGGGGCAGGACCTGAAAGGGAATAAAGTTTTTGACAGAGAGGCTAATCATAAACTTAGCAAAGGAACTGAATCTTAGGTGGATTCAGTGTCAACATTTGGTTCTATTGTAGCTCTGACTATATGCTCAAATTCTTATTACAAGCCTCTCATTTTCTAAGACCTGCTTATGCTACAGTTTATTTAATTGAGTTTCTGCCTTGAGTCTTTGTGCCTGGTATCTGACTTAGTATCTTCAACTACCAGAGTCCTGTTTTGTTATTATCCATATCTACTATCAACCTTTCTCAGAGACTGTACGCTATTCCTGAATGCCAGCCAGGTAGCTAAGTTTACTTGCTGATAGGCACCCCTGATACTGATTCTCTGCCTACCTGGACTTCCACACTACTTTTTTCTCAGTTCCCTGTTTCCCCTCTTGTAGGGTACCCTACTCTGAGTGACAGAACCCAAATGATATCAACTGTTTGAATCTATTTATTTCTGGGGCCTGTAGATATCATGGTGCTCTATACTTTACTCCCAGCACCTTAGAAGAGGACTGTCTGCTCCAAAGCTCTCCCATCAGGGTGTATTTCAACTGGTTGTTGTTGCTGTTTAATCCCTTAGTCATGTCGACTCTTTTGCAACCCCATGGACTGTAGCCCACCAGGCTCCTCTGTCCATTGGGTTTCTTAGGGAAGAATACTGGGGTGGGCTGCCATTCCCTTCTCCAGGGAATCTTCCAGACCCAGGGATTGAACGTGCATCTCCTGCATTGATGAGCAGAGCCACCAGGGAAGCCCATGCCTTAACTGGTGGGTGGGTTTAATTCTAGGAGCTGAGACCTCAGAGGCAGCTCCATTGGGAAACAATTAACTCAAATTGTGTATCTAGAATTTACTTTGTGTTTAGTTAGTAGAGTTTCCTAGACTTTTAGCACTTGATGGAAATTAAGCAATCTAGAAATTTTGAGGTTAAAAATTACTTTAGAGTGAGAATATTGTCAAGTAGGAATGTGAGTAGAATAGCAATATCAGGACACAATATGCATTTTATTGAAGTAAGGCAGTTTAATTTGGTACTCTATGTGAATCACTTCAGTTGCTTCTGAACATTAATATCTCGGGACTTGATGTAATCCTATTCACATATGTTCCACATTATTCAGTTTAAAGGGAAGGAAGAGTACCCAGTTTCTTCAAATGAGAAACGTAACTCAAAAGAAAAAATTTCCACACACTTGAAAATTAATTTGCACACTCTTTGGGGAGAGGAAGAATTTTTTAAAATTAATTCAGCATCCTTCAAGAATGAATACACACACTCCTGGGCATATATCCAGAGAAAAACATGGCCTGAAAAGATACATGTATCCAATGTTCATTGTAGCACTATTTGTAATAGCCAAGACATGGTAGCAAACTAAATGTCCATTGACAGAGGAGTGGATATATAAGATGCACTACATGCATGTGATGGAATATTACTCAGCCATTAAAAAGAATGAAATAACGCCATTTGCAGCAACATGGATGGAATTAGAGTGTCATACTGAGTGAAGTAAGTCAGACAGAGGAGAAATATCATATAACATCCCTTATATGTTGAGTCTAAAAATAAACGATACAAGTTAACTTACAAAACAGAAAGAGATTTGCAGACTTAGAAAACAAACTTATGGTTACTGGGGGGAAAGAATAGTTAGGGACTTTGGGAAGGTCATGTACACACTACTATATTTAAAATGGATAACGAACAAAGATCAATTGTATAGTACATGGAACTGCAGTGTTATGTGCCAGTCTGGATGAGAGTGAGATTTGGGGGAGAAAGGATACATGTATATGTATGTCTGAATCCCTTCACTGTTCACCTGAAACTGCCACAACATTGTTAATTGGCTATACCCCAATAAAAATGGCTTCAGTGTTAAAAAATAAATAAAGATTCAAGCTGCTAAAAAAAAAAATGAACACACAAGGAAAAAAATTTCTTGACTATGAAACAATATGGCAGGTTCCAGCCTCATTTTCTCTGCCTCTGCCTTCTTGGCTTCCCACTAACTGGGTCCAGATTTTCTACTAGCAGGTGTAGTTCCATCGTTTTCCAAAGTGCTCAAGCCTGGAGGCTAGATACTCTAAAGAATTTCAGCATATACTGACTTCTCCTTCACTAAGCTGAGTGTCACCATTCTTAGACCAATAGCCCTTCCTGTGTATTCTTCTGACAAACATCTAATATTCCAGGTTTTGTGTCAGGCACTGGCAGAGGCAGATCCATGTTTTATGTGACCTGAAACTTGTATAATTTGGAGTTCTTCTTTTAAAAAAAAATATTAAATTACAAACCAAAAGCAGGTATGAAAATGAATGCTTGTGCTCAGTCGTGTCTGACTCTTTATAACCCCATGGACTGTAGCCCATCAGGCTCCTCTGTCCATTGGATTTTCCTGGCAAGAATACTGGAGTGGGTTGCCATTTCCTTCTCCAGGGGATCTTCCCTACACAGAGATTGAACACACATCTCCTGAGTCTCCTGCATTACAGTCAGATTCTTTACCACTGAGCCACCAGAGAAGCCCATGAAAATGAATAAAGAAATCATGACAAATTTAAGTTTTTAAAAGCTTATTCTTAATTATAAAAGCTTAATTATTCTATAGAATAATTATGTTTATACAAACAATTTTTTCTATAGAAGTAATGGAGAGACCTCTACCATGGTTGATCAATATAATTTTTTAAATTAAAAGTTTACAAAAATTTCTTTCAGCCTCACTACTCATTATTAGTAATGTCATGTAAGTTTTTAACATTTGGAAATTTTTTAAAAAGGATTTCCCTGATGGACCAGTGGTTAAGATTCCACACTCCCAATGCAGGGGGCATGGGTTCAATACCTGGTGCCTGGGTTGGCAAAAAAAAAAAAAACCCAGATTTTTAAGATTTAGGAAAAACCTCTATTAAGTTTTCTTCATATGTAAGCAATAAAATTTGAATTTCAATTCTTCTTATACAGGAACTAATTGGAGAAGGCAATGGCAACCCACTCCAGTACTCTTGCCTGGAAAATCCTTTGAATGGAGGAGCCTGGTAGGCTGCAGTCCATGCGGTCGTGAAGAGTCGGACACGACTGAACGACTTCACTTTCACTTTTCACTTTCATGCATTGGAGAAAGAAATGGCAACGCACTCCAGTGTTCTTGCCTGGAGAATCCCAGGGATGGCGGAGCCTGGTGGGCTGCCATCTATGAGGTCACACAGAGTCGGACACGACTGAAGTGACTTAGCAGATCTTAATATGAGTTGTCAATGATGTCCTCATTGTAGTGGTATCTTATGAGGTTTTTTAAAATTGAAGTATAGCTGATGTACAATATTACATAAGTTACTGGTGTACAGTATCAGTTCAGTTCAGTTCAGTTGCTCAGTCGTGTCCGACTCTTTGCGACCCCATGAATCGCAGCACGCCAGGCCTCCCTGTTCATCACCATCTCTCGGAGATCACTCAGNAAGCATCAATTCTCCGGCGATCAGCCTTCTTGACAGTCCAACTCTCACATCCATACATGACCACTGGAAAAACCATAGCCTTGACTAGACGCACCTTAGTCGGCAAAGTAATGTCTCTGCTTTTGAAAATGCTATCTAGGTTGGACATAACAATTTTAAAGGTTATATACTCCCTTTATTGTTTAGTTATTGTAAATTACTGGCTATATTCCCTGTGTTTATAATATATCCTTGTAGCTTATTTTATACCTAATGGTTTGCACCTCTTAAGCCTTTACCCTTATGGTATCACTCCCTCTTCCTTCTCACCACTGGTAACCCCTAGTTCATTCTCTATGTCTGTGACTCTGTTTCTTTTTTGTTATAGCCACTGGATTGTTATATTTTTTAAATTCTACATGTGACACCACACAGTATTTGTCTGACTGACTTATTTTACTTTGCATAATATCCCTCCAAGTTCATCCATATCTTTGCAAATAGCAGAATTTCATTCATATATATATATATATAGGATCTATATGTGCTATATATGATATACATATCCTATATCTCTGTCCATTCATCTGTTGATGGACACTTAGGTTGCTTTCATATCTTGGCAATTGTAAATAATGCTGCTATGAACAGTGAGGTGCATAAACCTTTTTGAATTAGTGTTTTTTGTTTTTAGGGTTTTTATTAATATATACCTAGTAGTGAAATTTTGCTGAGTCATATGGTAGTTATATTTTTAGTTTTTCAATAAACCTCCATACTGCTTTCCACAGTGGTTGCACCAATTTGCATTCCCACCGATAGTGTACAAGGATCCCCTTTTCTCCAAATCCTCCCCAGCATTTGTTATTTGTGCTCTTTTTGATGCTTAGCCATACTGACAGGCGAGAGCTTTTGATTTGAATTTCCCTGATGATTACCATTGTTGAACATCTTTTCATGTGCCTGTTGGCCATCCGCATTTCCTGTTTGGAAAACTGTCTATTCATTTCTTCTGCTCATTTTTTAATTGGATTGTTTGCTTTTGTGATGTTGAGTTCTATGAGCTGTTTATATATTTTAGATATTAACTGCCTATTGGCCATACGACTTGCAAATATTTCTTCCCATGCTATGAGTTTTATAATATCTTTATTGATTCAGTATTTTATATCAAATCAGCAAAGAATTTAAATCTTTTGTTAGTGTATTTATATGCTAATACTTTGAGATGCATTAAATACTACACATAAATTTGTAATACTGCTTACAGGTTTGTTCCCCATGGATTCCAGAATGATGATAAATTCTATTTTGCCTGATTCTCACTAAAATGGAAAAAAGTATATAGTGTATTTATAATTAAACAAGTGACACTGTCAAGTTCATTTGTACAGAAGAGAACTTCTATTTTGACTAACATTGGTTAGAATTAAATCCTCCACTTGTAATGATACACATCTAATGACTAGAAGAATTTCCCCCAGACTAGCTTCTGTTTCCATACATTTCAAATTTAGTTTTTCTTCCACTAATTGTATACTTCTGTGCTGGCTACTGTGGGACCTGTTCACAGCATGATACACTCTCTGGCCCCTTTACCTTAGGGCCATGATACAACTGATGTCATGAATGAGTTAGGAATATTCCCGGGAGGCATTCCTACATTGAGATGGCTAGCAAAAACTTACATGTACTCAGAAGTGACTGTAGACCACATGAACATTCCAATTAAACCCAACTAGATATATTTCCAACTCAGATTTCCTTTAGTTGAATCTACATGCAGTGGCTCTAGCATTTACTTTACCATGAGAAAAAGTATGAGAAGCTCTAGTGGGGGTACTTTTACTTTGGTTGTGTAGGCAGTAGAATACCTCAGTTTTGCGAAGTTTGCAAAAGTATTTGACCAGTCAGTGAGCATGTTGCTAGAGCCCTCCCAAGTCTGTACAAGTGAAGGGTCCTAAAGCTTAAACTTCATTAGCTTCACAAAGAATTTAATGCAGTAGGTAAGAAAAACTATAAAACAGTTCTGTCCTATTTGTTTTTCTGGGGTTAGGGGGATGCATGAGATAAAACAGAAAGAATATAGGTTTCTGTAGTCTGTGATTTGTCCTTGCATCAACTCTAGTGGGACATGAAATCCCATTAGGGATGTTAATATGGACCCAGTGTCCCAGTACCAACTGCTAGGCTCCTAGATCATGCCCAGATTTGTACCTCTTTCCACTACGTCCTCTGGCCCTGATCTCCACCCTGTGCTCTTTGTTTTTGTTTTGTTAGTTTTTTGTCTTTGCTTTATTTGTCTGATTGCTATTGTGGTTCTTGCCTGAGGATCTGTCTTTAGGATCTGAGTGGCCAGAATTACAGGTACACTGTACAGACAGTTGCATGTGATACTGAAGTCTGGCAATGTCAGGAGAGAAGGCAATATGGTTGGATAGGCAAAGAAAGAAAGGAGATTTGAAAATGTGAGGGTAGCCAAGGCAGGTGAAATTTGTGTATACCTGGAAACAGTGGAAACAATGTCAGACTTTATGTTTGGGGGCTCCAAAATCACTGCAGATGGTGATTGCGGCCATGAAATTAAAAGATGCTTACTCCTTGGAAGGAAAGTTATGACCAACCTAGATAGCATATTGAAAAGCAGAGACATTACTTTGCCAACAAAAGTCCGTCTAGTCAAGGCTATGGTTTTTCCAGGGGTCATGTATGGATGTGAAAGTTGGACTGTGAAGAAAGCTGAGCGCTGAAGAGTTGATACTTTTGAAGTGTGGTGTTGGAGAAGACTCTTGAGAGTCCCTTGGACTGCAAGGAGATCCAACCAGTCCATCCTAAAGGAGATCAGCCCTGGGATTTCTTTGGAAGGGATGATACTAAATCTGAAACTCCAGTACTTTGGCCGCCTCATGTGAAAAGTTGACTCATTGGAAAAGACTCTGATGCTGGGAGGGATTGGGGGAAGGAGGAGAAGGGAACGACCGAGGATGAGATGGCTGGATGGCATCACTGACTCGATGGATGTGAGTCTGAGTGAACTCCGGGAGTTGGTGATGGACAGGAAGGCCTGCCGTGCTGCGATTCATGGGGTCGCAGAGTCGGACATGACTGAGCGATTGAACTGAATTAGTTTTGAAAACCATTTCAGAATAGTATAACAAAAAGTAATAACAACAAGAAAGCAGACTATTTCTTTCTTTTTCTTTTTAAAAATAGTTCTACAACTGAACTGTGATGGTTTATTTCTCTGGGTAAAAATAGAAATGTTCTTCTAATAATATTCATGCTGATCATAATGAATAATGATACAAGTGAATAAAATAGGACAATATCTATTTTTAGCATTAGAAAAAGAGGAAGTCCTTAAGAGAGTTCTGAAAGAAACCCTGAAGATATACTCTGAGTCATGGCTGCAAGCAGTTTTCATAGGCCTCCCACTACTGCTAAGTCTGTTAAGTACAGAACCATATGTTTTTCTCAAGTGTGAAAATATGAAGTTGGAAAAATTACTGAGAAAATTCTGCTGTTTCCTATGACATGTGTTGATCAGACTTCTTATTGGAAAGTGCATTGGCTAATGTCCTGTGAGTCATACCCATCAATGATGTATTGCTCATTTTTGTTTTGTTTTTTGTAATATTTGCCTGTCTGGGACATCATGGTCTGGAAAATACTACTTGTTTGTACATGTGTCTGAAAGGGTTGTGTAATTATTCTGGTTGTAAAGTGTTGCAACATGCATCTGCAGACGTGCTAGAGATCATGAGTTCTATCTAAGGTTAAGAGAGAAAGAGCTAATGATATTGGCCCTCAAGTGAACTAATGTAATTGACTTAGTAGTTTGGTTCCATAGTCTAGTAATTACTTATATTTACTGTCATCTTAATTGACAGAGTTGGATTATGGTCAGTCCTCAAGTTTACCTCCACTTTTAGGTAATGCTGCTCTGATGTATACTTGTTATAAATGTATCTTTTTAAAAAGTCTATTCTCTAACAGCCAATAAAAATAAGTCACACATTTGATTTTCACAATTTAAGTCCCCTTTATTAATAGGATGATTTTTTAAAAGAAAGTAAAAATTAGTCTGGTCTAAGATAAAAACAAATCTTCTCCACTCAACACATTTTTCATCTGTTCTTGTCCAGTTGTTTTACCAATAGGAATAGGTAGAATTTCTCACTCTATTTTTCTACTTCTTTAAACACACTTTGCTTGTGGTGTGGGAATCCAAGTGACCATGAGGAATATTACAAAGTAGGTAACATTTGTCTTGGATGCCTGCCTCTTTGCTCCCTGAGTCACCCTCGCCCTTAGGGCCCCATCTCAGACCCTCTGTTCTAAATTTTTATTTTCAGTTCCTAATATCTCATCTCTAAGACTATGTGTACTATATTTTCTTTCTCTTATTTAAATTTACCAGTTCTGTGTTGATTTTCAAGATTCCAGGATATACTAGTTCACGTAATTTTTTAAAAGGCACAGCAGTTGTACTCATAGGAGAGAGCTAGAGTAATCATGAATCAAGTAATGCAAGAATCTACTAGGAGTGATGCCCTTTCTTCATTTATATTGTGTTAATCATTCACTCATTTGACATATCTATTGAACATCTATTTATTTGCCAGAAACTGTTCTAGGCACTTGAAATATATCAAGTACCAAAACATAAAATTCCCTGTGCTTGGGGTGATCACATTTGTGCAGTTTTATATCTCTTGAGAGTATGAATCATGCTTTTTCAAATTGTAACAACATCAGCGCATACAGTTTGGATTTTTTTCATACTGTTATCTCTGATCATACTTTATGTCATGTCTGTGTTACTTGATGAAACAGTTCAGTGTCTTAGATGTGGTCATTGAAGTGGCTGGTCAGTGACAGACTTGCTTCTCACCTTATTGAAAACAAAGTGAGGGGCTGACAGGTTAAAGTTCACCATTTTCATAGAAGAAGGGATGCAGATCAGGATCTAAGGAGGCAACACATATATTTGGCACCAGCAATATCATGTGCAAATCCTAGCCATTAAAATTTCTCCAGGACTCCTGAAAGTCTAGATTAAAATACTTACTGAGGTGCCTTCTTCAAAACTGTATAGAGTCATTCACCTAAAAGTGGTCTATAGTGGGACTGAATTTTTTAATTTGCATATTCATTATCTCCTTACTTGATTTTCACACAGAGAAAAAAATGAAATGGGAACATAAAAATTTAGAATAAGGGATCCATCTGTGAAAAACATATACTTTTCAAAAGACATTTAGCTAAGCCAGGTTAGTATGATTAATCTTGCTTTCAAAACAGGGAACTGTGCTACCAAATATGTATTCTGTTTTTCCTAATCTCTCTCTCTCTCTCTATATATATATATATATACATATATACATGTGTGTGTGTGTGTGTGTATAGTTATGATCATCATTCTGTCTTGATGTATTTTTTAAATGTCTTTAGCTTGCTGTATAATCATATAAAAACCCAGTGTTAAACAGTTCAAGTTGCTCCCTGTGACCTAAGTTAAACCTTGTAAGGTTCAGATTAGGGGACAGGAAATGAATTGAGGATACTAGTGGTTCTTACGGAGAAGGCGATGGCACCCCACTCCAGTACTCTTGCCTGGAAAATCCCATGGACGGAGGAGCCTGGTAGGCTTCAGTCCATGGGGTCGCAAAGAGTCGGACACGACTTCACTTTCACTTTTCACTTTCATGCATTGGAGAACGAAATGGCAACCCACTCCAGTGTTCTTGCCTCGAGAATCCCAGGGACGGGGGAGCCTGGTGGGCTGCCGTCTATGGGGTCGCACAAAGTCGGACAGGATTGAAGCAACTTAGCAGCAGCAGCAGCAGCAGTAGTTCTTAAGCTTCAGTTAAGTTGAAGCATGCTTGCATCTGGAAGATGCCTAACTGTAAGCAAAAAAAAAAAAAAAAAAAAAAGGAGGAGAACAGAGGAACATGATAAACCTCTCCTAAAATATAGCACTCTAGGAAAAAAATTATCTACAGGATGGTTGCATTAAGAACTTTAGAAATACTAAAACAGAAGAGTAAGTATGTATAATGTAATATTTATAGATTGTTAATTTATAAATGCCAAGTTAGTATCCTTTCAAAATACTGATTAAAAAATGACTCTCTACTCTTCTTCAATAATGAATGAGTTCAGCTCTCCACACCAGTGACAGGGAGTCAGTGAGTGTGAACTCTAGCCAAGTAGTCAGCCTAGGTGTGTTCAGAAAGCAGAGGAGAAGAAAAGGAGAGAGGAAATAATTCCTCCAGTACAAGAAGGAACCTGGGAAGGAAAAAAAGAGAAATTCTCTCCTATGTGCCTAGGAACACATTTTTGCTAACTTTGAATAGGAAAAATAAGAATATATTTAAATATTCTTCTTACGGATGAGAAAAAAACCCAACTCAGTGAAATTGAAGAGCAAATCTGATGGAGAAATAAGTTTTTAAGAACTATTTTTATATGTTTAAAGGGGTAGTTTCAGTTACTTCAAAATGATTAGCACATATTTAACCCTCATATGCTAAGCACAGTCAAGCTCTTTTTATATATTGTCTCCTTTCATCTTTATGTGACTTTCTGAGGTACCATAATTATGTTCATGGTTGAAGTCTATACTAAGGAACTGAGACTTTCAGGGGTTAAGAATCCCATCCAACTTGTCAGGATTCACACATAGTTTTGCCTATTTTCAAGCCTATTTCTTAAATATATCAGCTCCCTTGTACAATTTCAGTACTGAAATTTAATTCAAGGACTTCAATACAACTGTATGCATGGTTTGTAATTTTCAGTTTATAAGAATACAAGAATCTTAAAATATTTCAGTTTACTAATAACATTTATGTTGAGTAATTGGGTCTAAATTCTGAGTTGCTTGTTACTTCACTGTCTTTCCTTATTGTAGAAAGATCTTTGTCTGGGCTTCCTTCTAGAAGCTGCATTTTTTTAATAGACCTTTTTCTCCAAAAGTTCAGAGCTTTAAAAATCATCTTTTAAGAGTGAGCTTTCATTATGTTTGTCACTTACTAATTTATACAGTTAGTATTATAGAAAGAATCAGAACGTTTTTGAACATACATTTTCTTATACCCCAATTCTGCTATCAAAAGAAGATTCATTTTATTATTTTCAAAAGGCATTTTGTATACCAGCTGACCTAAGACGTTATTTCATGTTGAGCCAAAGTTTGTCTTTGGGATTCCTTGTCTTTCTTTGAGTGCCTTTCTATCTGCTTCACAGGCTTCCCCAGTGGTTCAGTGGGCAAAGAATCCCCTGCAATGCAGGAGACACAAGAGATATGGGTTTGACCTCTGGGTCAGGAAGATTCCCTGGAGGAGAAAATGGCAACCCACTTCAGTATTCTTGCTGAAAAATCCCATGGACAGAGGAGCCTGGTGGAGTCCATGGGGTTGCAAAGAGTTGGACATGACTGAACACATGGCACTACCTGCTTCAGAGGTCCTTTCCTGGCACCTTCCTGCTGACCCCTGGCTGCTCAGAGCACTTTGGTGACAACCCCAGTCTGCTTTAACTCTGCCTCACTTCAGTGTCTTCCATACTCTCCCTTGTTAAAACTCCTGTGTTTGTTCACTCAACAAATATTTATTGCCCATATATTATGTCTCAAGGTCAGTGCTAGATGCTGAATATACAACTATGAGGGAAAAGACATGGTCACTGCTTTCATGGAGTTAATGTAGAAGGGAGATAGGTACTAATCCAACAAACAACAAGCTGCATGAGCAAAAGCAACACTGCAGATGAGGAATGGTGCTAGCAATTGGTGCTGGGATAGTCACAGAAGGGTAGACTTCTTTGTAGGAAAGTGACCCTTCAGCTACAGCTTCAAGGAAGAATTAACACCGGGAAGAGGGCAAGAAAGCGCTTTGTAGGCAAACTACTCAATTCTCTCTGCATCATCCAGACGTTGTTTTGTGTGCATGTGTGTGCACACATGTGTGTCACACACACGTCTACATACACACATGTGTGCACACATATACATACATATACATCATGCCATAGATTGTCTGTGGATTGATTGCTTTGGTTTCATTGTTAAAGCAGATCAGAGTATGCCATCTTAAGAGTACTTTGGTATAAAGATTATTTTAACCTGAAGATATTTGAGATTCAACAAATGCAGAGGGGGAGAAAACCTTCTTGGAGCTTCCCTTATCAGTGCAAGCAGCAATCTCTTGGAAATAAGACTGCCATAAATTCCTCTTCAGGGTAGGAAAGTCAAATGTACCATTTCTGTGGACATAGTGTATCTTCTCTCGACAACTTGAGAATGCCTGGGATTAATTGGCTTGGTGCTTTCTGTAGCATGATGCCGTTAGTAGTCACACTACCCCTACTAAATGGAAAACCTTGGGTGGGAGAGGAGATTGGCCAGCTTTTGGATAATGCATAAAGTATCTTGCAGAGTGCTTGGCATGTAGTAGGCACTTAAGTGTACCTTTCTATCCCTTCCTTCTCTTTGTCTTCCCAAGTCACCCCCCATCTGTCCCATTCCCACGTTTCTGGGTACACATCTTTGACCTTTGTGACATATGCAGCATGGACAGGAGTGTCTGATGATGCGTATGCCTAGAAAATACCAAGTTGTAACTTTTAAGTTTGAAAATGATGTAGGAAAGAAACAGTGGAGTCTTAACTATAAATAGCATTAATTAAGCTGAACAGCTTAAAGTGCAATGAACTCTTCTCAAACTAATTCTGTAACAAACATGATTCTTCAATTTTTCATTGTTGGCTCAATTTCTACTGTGAGTAGAGATACCATCGTTTTCTGCAGTGGTTTTTTTTTGGAGGAAAAAATATGAAATGACTACTCAATCTAGTTTTATGTCCCACATGTTGTTGGGTTTTTGTTTTTGTTGTTCTTTTTCTTATAACTTAAAAAGCTTAAATACACTGGAGTCTAACTACCTATTTATTTTCATTATCACTTGTGTCCTACCTGAAGTTAGTTACTATAATAAATGTTGTTCTCCAAGCTGTGCATATATTAGCCATCAATGCTAGGAAACAAAGAAAGATGTGTTGTCCTGAGAAGACTGCTATTGTTACACAAAGCAGCAGCTGTCTTGAATTACACTTTATGGGCTGAATTAAATACTGTGATTTTCCTCCTGAAGTTGCCCTCCATTTGTTACACTTTAGTCCCTATTTCTGATTAGGCCAAGTATGTCCTTAAGAGTTCAGTGCTTAGAAGGAAAAATGTGTAACAGGAAAAAAGCAGAATATCCTATCTGTTCTTTCCACATTGTATTCTGACAGATACAGTCTCCCATGAGCCGCAAGAGAACACTTTCCATTAGCTTTTTTTAAATGGTGATTGGAAGTTTCTCAAAGAGTAATGTGAAAGACATAATATTCATTTATTAAACTGAAATGTATTGAACTGTACCCAGGATCAGAAAGATCAATGACTGACAGTCACTCTTTGACATACACGTTTTCAACTTACACAAGACAGGTAAACAGCTGTGCATCACAGAAAAGCTGAGTGCAGGGCATGGGGCTGGAATTAAGAGTAAAACACTAAGTTCCCTAACTTGTTTGGCACCTAAAAAACAGCTGTGGAAATATTATAGGTAGTTGTGGGAAAGATTGTGAGCAACAGGAAGTCAGGAACTCTGTGTTTTTTTGTCTTTGTATACCTAGAACTCTGCTGCTGCTAAGTCACTTCAGTCGTGTCCGACTCTATGTGACCTCATAGACAGCAGTCCACCAGGCTCTCCCGTCCCTGGGATTCTCCAAGCAAGAACACTGAAGAAGTCTAAGGAAGCTAATAATTAAGAAAGTATGTTAAAGATGAGGACAATGTCTTGATTCTAAAGACTAGTTTTTGGAATCATTTTGGAAAAGTAAATGAAAGGATGATTCATACATATAGATTTTATTTATCATGAAACCATAGTAAGCTTTAAAGCTCCATGCTCACACAGTGGATTAGATAAAGCTGAATAAAGTTTTTTCAGGTGTTTTTTGTACATCTGAGAATGTGATTTGAAAGATTTGTAAAACTGCCTTCCTTTTTTGCACTTAACAATGGGAAACATTTACTATTTGTTCCTCACACTGCACTTAATCGCCATCAGGCCCCATTCTCTGCCCCAAGGAAATACACACTTGCAGAGAGATCGTGGTTTATCCTCAGGCAGGAGGTGTAGATGCCCCTCCCTGCCAGACAAGGGTTGAACAGGCCCACTCAACCACGGCTGCAGTGTGTTGCCTCTGAGACTCCTGCAAAATCAGAATATGCCAGGACAAGCAGATGCCTTATTTCTCAGAAATTTTATTTTGGCTCCTTCACAACTTTTTTATCTAAGTACTCTAAGAGCCTAACTTTTACTACAGGAATGGAAGTGAGATTCCAATGTCTATTATTACCTGCTGCTGCTGCTGCTAAGTCGCATCAGTCGTGTCCGACTCTGTGCATTATTACTTGAGCTTCCTCCAAAACATAAGTTTTTTGTTTGCTTTCGAAAGTATGTTTTATGGTTGGTTGCATGTATGCATGCTAAGCTTCTTCAGTTGTGTCTGATTCTTTGCAACCCTATGGACGGTAGCCCACCAGGCTCCTCCATCAATGGGATTCTCCAGACAAGAATACTCAAGTGGGTTGCCACGCCCTTTTCCAGGGGATCTTCCTGACCCAGGAATCTAACCTGCATCTCTTACATCTCCTGCATTGGCAGGCGGGTTCTTTTACCATTGGCGCTGCCTGGGAAGCCTGTTTTATGGTTGGATGCCATAGCAGTTCATCCTCCCATAAAGTAGTGTTTATTGATACCACACACTAGATATTATGGAAAATAGTCTAGTATTTTCATAGTTTCTAATGGTCTTCCAAATTCTTGGAAGGATACCTGCTTGATCCTAGTGATTTGTCAATATGTATTTTGTCACTCAACATACACCTTTTCCAATTTGCAGGCAGTCTGTTGTTCCATGGTCCAATTCTAATTATTGCTTCTTGACCTGCATACAGATTTCTCATGAGGCATGTAAGGTGGTCTGGTATTCCCATCTCTTTCAGAATTTTCCACAATTTGTTATGATCCCCACAGTCAAAGGGTTTAGCATAGTCAATAAAGCAGAAGTTTTTCTGAAATTCTCTTGCTTTATCTATGATCCCATGGATGTTGGTGATTTGATTTCTGGTTCCTCTGCCTTGTCTAAATCCAGGTTGAACATCTGGAAGTTCTTTGTTCACATACAGTTGAAGCCTAGCTTGGAGAATTTTGAGCATTACTTTGCTAGCGTGTGAGATGAGTGCAATTGTGCAGTAGTTTGAAGGTTCTTTGGCATTGCCTTTCTTTGAGAGTGGAATGAACACTGACCTTTTCCAGTCTTGTGGCCACCGCTGAATTTTCCAAATTTGCTGGCATATTGAGTGCAACACTTTAACAGCATCATATTTCAGGATTTGAAATAGCTCAAATTCCATCACCTCCACTAGCTTTGTTCATAATGATGCTTCCTAAGGCCCATTTGATTTCACACTCTAAGATGTCTGACTCTAGGTCATGAAGATCTTTTTTGTAGAGTTCTTCTGTGTATTCTTGCCACCTCTTCTTAATATCTTCTGCTTCTGTTAGGTCCACACCATTTCTGTCCTTTATTGTGTTTATCTTGGCATGAAATATTCCCTTGGTATCTCTAATTTTCTTGAAGAGATCTCTCGTCTTTCCCATTGTATTGTTTTCTTCTCTTTCTCAGCATTGTTCACTTAGGAAGGCTTTCTTTTCTCTCCTTGCTACTCTTTGGAACTCTGCATTCAATGGGTATATCTTTATAGTCACACTACCCCTACTAAATGGAAAACCTTGGGTGGGAGAGGAGATTGGCCAGCTTTTGGATAATGCATAAAGTATCTTGCAGAGTGCTTGGCATGTAGTAGGCACTTAAGTGTACCTTTCTATCCCTTCCTTCTCTTTGTCTTCCCAAGTCACCCCCCATCTGTCCCATTCCCACGTTTCTGGGTACACATCTTTGACCTTTGTGACATATGCAGCATGGACAGGAGTGTCTGATGATGCGTATGCCTAGAAAATACCAAGTTGTAACTTTTAAGTTTGAAAATGATGTAGGAAAGAAACAGTGGAGTCTTAACTATAAATAGCATTAATTAAGCTGAACAGCTTAAAGTGCAATGAACTCTTCTCAAACTAATTCTGTAACAAACATGATTCTTCAATTTTTCATTGTTGGCTCAATTTCTACTGTGAGTAGAGATACCATCGTTTTCTGCAGTGGTTTTTTTTTGGAGGAAAAAATATGAAATGACTACTCAATCTAGTTTTATGTCCCACATGTTGTTGGGTTTTTGTTTTTGTTGTTCTTTTTCTTATAACTTAAAAAGCTTAAATACACTGGAGTCTAACTACCTATTTATTTTCATTATCACTTGTGTCCTACCTGAAGTTAGTTACTATAATAAATGTTGTTCTCCAAGCTGTGCATATATTAGCCATCAATGCTAGGAAACAAAGAAAGATGTGTTGTCCTGAGAAGACTGCTATTGTTACACAAAGCAGCAGCTGTCTTGAATTACACTTTATGGGCTGAATTAAATACTGTGATTTTCCTCCTGAAGTTGCCCTCCATTTGTTACACTTTAGTCCCTATTTCTGATTAGGCCAAGTATGTCCTTAAGAGTTCAGTGCTTAGAAGGAAAAATGTGTAACAGGAAAAAAGCAGAATATCCTATCTGTTCTTTCCACATTGTATTCTGACAGATACAGTCTCCCATGAGCCGCAAGAGAACACTTTCCATTAGCTTTTTTTAAATGGTGATTGGAAGTTTCTCAAAGAGTAATGTGAAAGACATAATATTCATTTATTAAACTGAAATGTATTGAACTGTACCCAGGATCAGAAAGATCAATGACTGACAGTCACTCTTTGACATACACGTTTTCAACTTACACAAGACAGGTAAACAGCTGTGCATCACAGAAAAGCTGAGTGCAGGGCATGGGGCTGGAATTAAGAGTAAAACACTAAGTTCCCTAACTTGTTTGGCACCTAAAAAACAGCTGTGGAAATATTATAGGTAGTTGTGGGAAAGATTGTGAGCAACAGGAAGTCAGGAACTCTGTGTTTTTTTGTCTTTGTATACCTAGAACTCTGCTGCTGCTAAGTCACTTCAGTCGTGTCCGACTCTATGTGACCTCATAGACAGCAGTCCACCAGGCTCTCCCGTCCCTGGGATTCTCCAAGCAAGAACACTGAAGAAGTCTAAGGAAGCTAATAATTAAGAAAGTATGTTAAAGATGAGGACAATGTCTTGATTCTAAAGACTAGTTTTTGGAATCATTTTGGAAAAGTAAATGAAAGGATGATTCATACATATAGATTTTATTTATCATGAAACCATAGTAAGCTTTAAAGCTCCATGCTCACACAGTGGATTAGATAAAGCTGAATAAAGTTTTTTCAGGTGTTTTTTGTACATCTGAGAATGTGATTTGAAAGATTTGTAAAACTGCCTTCCTTTTTTGCACTTAACAATGGGAAACATTTACTATTTGTTCCTCACACTGCACTTAATCGCCATCAGGCCCCATTCTCTGCCCCAAGGAAATACACACTTGCAGAGAGATCGTGGTTTATCCTCAGGCAGGAGGTGTAGATGCCCCTCCCTGCCAGACAAGGGTTGAACAGGCCCACTCAACCACGGCTGCAGTGTGTTGCCTCTGAGACTCCTGCAAAATCAGAATATGCCAGGACAAGCAGATGCCTTATTTCTCAGAAATTTTATTTTGGCTCCTTCACAACTTTTTTATCTAAGTACTCTAAGAGCCTAACTTTTACTACAGGAATGGAAGTGAGATTCCAATGTCTATTATTACCTGCTGCTGCTGCTGCTAAGTCGCATCAGTCGTGTCCGACTCTGTGCATTATTACTTGAGCTTCCTCCAAAACATAAGTTTTTTGTTTGCTTTCGAAAGTATGTTTTATGGTTGGTTGCATGTATGCATGCTAAGCTTCTTCAGTTGTGTCTGATTCTTTGCAACCCTATGGACGGTAGCCCACCAGGCTCCTCCATCAATGGGATTCTCCAGACAAGAATACTCAAGTGGGTTGCCACGCCCTTTTCCAGGGGATCTTCCTGACCCAGGAATCTAACCTGCATCTCTTACATCTCCTGCATTGGCAGGCGGGTTCTTTTACCATTGGCGCTGCCTGGGAAGCCTGTTTTATGGTTGGATGCCATAGCAGTTCATCCTCCCATAAAGTAGTGTTTATTGATACCACACACTAGATATTATGGAAAATAGTCTAGTATTTTCATAGTTTCTAATGGTCTTCCAAATTCTTGGAAGGATACCTGCTTGATCCTAGTGATTTGTCAATATGTATTTTGTCACTCAACATACACCTTTTCCAATTTGCAGGCAGTCTGTTGTTCCATGGTCCAATTCTAATTATTGCTTCTTGACCTGCATACAGATTTCTCATGAGGCATGTAAGGTGGTCTGGTATTCCCATCTCTTTCAGAATTTTCCACAATTTGTTATGATCCCCACAGTCAAAGGGTTTAGCATAGTCAATAAAGCAGAAGTTTTTCTGAAATTCTCTTGCTTTATCTATGATCCCATGGATGTTGGTGATTTGATTTCTGGTTCCTCTGCCTTGTCTAAATCCAGGTTGAACATCTGGAAGTTCTTTGTTCACATACAGTTGAAGCCTAGCTTGGAGAATTTTGAGCATTACTTTGCTAGCGTGTGAGATGAGTGCAATTGTGCAGTAGTTTGAAGGTTCTTTGGCATTGCCTTTCTTTGAGAGTGGAATGAACACTGACCTTTTCCAGTCTTGTGGCCACCGCTGAATTTTCCAAATTTGCTGGCATATTGAGTGCAACACTTTAACAGCATCATATTTCAGGATTTGAAATAGCTCAAATTCCATCACCTCCACTAGCTTTGTTCATAATGATGCTTCCTAAGGCCCATTTGATTTCACACTCTAAGATGTCTGACTCTAGGTCATGAAGATCTTTTTTGTAGAGTTCTTCTGTGTATTCTTGCCACCTCTTCTTAATATCTTCTGCTTCTGTTAGGTCCACACCATTTCTGTCCTTTATTGTGTTTATCTTGGCATGAAATATTCCCTTGGTATCTCTAATTTTCTTGAAGAGATCTCTCGTCTTTCCCATTGTATTGTTTTCTTCTCTTTCTCAGCATTGTTCACTTAGGAAGGCTTTCTTTTCTCTCCTTGCTACTCTTTGGAACTCTGCATTCAATGGGTATATCTTTCCTTTTCTCCTTTGCCTTTTGCTTCTCTTCTTTTCTCAGCTATTTGTAAGGCCTCCTCAGACAGCCATTTTGCCTTTTTGCATTTCTTTTCCAGGGGATGGTCTTGATCCCTGTCTCCTGTACAACGTCACGAACCTCTGTCCATAGTTCATCAGGCACTCTATCTCTCAGATCTAGTCCCTTAAATCTATTTCTCACTTCCACTGTATAATCATAAGGGGTTTGATTTAGGCCATACCTGAATGGTCTAGTGGCTTTCCCTACTTTCTTCAATTACAGTCTGAATTTGGCAATAAGGAGTTCATGATCTGAGCCACAGTCAGCTCCCGGTCTTGTTTTTGCTGACTATAAAGAGCTTCTCCATCTTTGGCTGCAAAGAATGTAATCAATCTGATTTCAGTGTTGACCATCTGGTGATGTCCATGTGTAGAGTCTTCTCTTATGTTATTGGAAGAGGGTGTTTGCTATGAGCAATTATTGAATGGTTTGCCTTGGAAACAAACAGAGATCATTCTGTCATTTTTGAGATTGCCCCCCAAGTACTGCATTTCAGACTCTTTTGTTAACTATGAGTGCTATTCCATTTCTTCTAAGGGATTTTTGCCCACAGTAGTAGATATAATGGTCATCTGAATTACATTTGCCCATCCAGTCCATTTTAGTTCACTGATTCCTAAAATGCCATGTTCATTCTTGCCATCTCCTGTTTGACCACTTCCAATTTACTTTGATTCATGGAGCATAACATTCCAGGTTCCTATACAATATTGTTCTTTACAGCATTGGACTTACTTCCATCACCAGTCACATCCACAACTAGGCATTGTTTTTGCTTTGGCTCAGCCTCTTCATTCTTTCTGGCGCTATTTCTCCATTCTTCTCCAGTAGCATATTGGGCATTTACTGTCCTGGGGAATTCATCTTTCAGTGTCATATCTTTTTGCCTTTTCATACTGTTCATGGGGTTCACAAGGCAGGAATACTGAAGTGATTTGCCGTACCCTTCTCCAGTGGACCATGTTCTGTCAGAACTCTCCACTATGACCCATCCATCTAGAGTGGCCCTACATGGCATAGCTTATAATTTCTCTGAGTTAGACAAGGCTGTGATCCAAGTGATCAGTTTGGTTAGTTTTCTGTAATGTGGTTTCCATTCTGTCTGCCTGCTAATGGATAAGGATAAGAGGCTCGTGGAAGCTTCCTGATGGGAGGGACTGGCTGTGGGGGGAACCTGGGTCTTGCTCTGATGGGTGGGGCCATGCTCAGGAAATCTTTAATCCAATTTTCTGCTGATGGGTGGGGCTGTGTTCCCTCTCTGTAGTTTTGTGTGAGGCCATACTATGGTAGGGGTAATGGCCATAATGGTGACCTCCTTCAAAAGGACTTATGCCAGAACTGTTGTATTTAGTGCCCCTGACCCCACGGCAGAGCACTATAAACCCATACCTCCACTGGAGACTCCTGGACACTCACTCACAGGCAAGTCTGGGTCAGTGTTTTTTGGGGTCACTGCTGCTTTTTCCTGGGTCCTGGTGTGCACAAGGTTTTGTTTGTGCCCTCCAAGAGTCCATTTCCCCAGTCCTGTGGAAGTTCTATAATCAAATTCCAGTGGCCTTCAGAAAGTCAAATTCCCTGGGGATTCTCAGTGTCTTTGCCAAATCCACAGGTTGGGAAATCTGTTGTGGGCCCTATAACTTTCGCAACAGTGCAAGAAATTCTTTGGTATAATTGCTCTCCAGTTTGTGGGTTGTCTGCTCAGTGGCTCTGTAGTGGGGCTCACATGCTGTTTGTTCCCCTCAGGTCTGCTGCAGGCAGAGCCCCTGTCCCTGCAGCAGGCCACTGCCGACCTGTGCCTCTGCAGGAAACACTCAACACTCAAAGGCAGGTCTGGCTTAGTCTCTTATAGGTTCCCTGCGCCCTGGTGCACACAAGGTGTTTTTTGAGCCCTCCAAGCATCTCTGGTGGCTATGGGGTTCAATTCTAAATGCAGTTTTGCCCCTCCTACCATCTTGTTGGGGCTTTTCCTTTGCCCTTGGACGTGGGATATCTTTTTTTGGTGGGATCCAGCATTCTCCTGTCAATGGTTTTTCAGCAATTGGTTGCAATTTTGGAATTCTCACAGGAAAAGATGAGTGCATGTCCTTCTATTCTGCCATCTTGTAGTCAATGATTCCAAATTAGGAAAGGAGTATGTCAAGGCTGTATATTGTCACCTTGCTTATTTAACTTGAAGAGTACATCATGTCAAATGCCAGACTGGATAAAGCACAAGCTGGAATCAAGATTGCTGGGAGAAATATCAATAACCTCAGATATGTAGGTAACAACATCCTTATGGCAGAAAGTGAAGAGTAACTAAAGAGCCTCTTGATGAAAGTGAAAGAGGAGAGTGAAAAAGTTGGCTTAAAACTGGACATTCAAAAAATGAAGATCATGGTATAGGGTCCCATCACTTCATGGCAAATAGGTAGGGAAACAATGGAAACCATGACAGACTTTCTTTTCCTGGGCTCCAAAAATCACTGCAGATGGTGACTGCAGCCATGAAATTAAAAGATGCTTGCCCCTTGGAAGAAAAGTTATGACCAACCTAGACAGCATGTTAAAAAGCAGAGACATTAGTTTACTGACAAAGTCCGTATAGTCAAGGCTATGGTTTTTCCAGTAGTCATGTGTGGATGTGAGAGTTGGACTATAAAGAAAACTGAGCACTAAAGAATTGATGCTTTTGAACTGTGGTGTTGGAGTGTCCGGGGCCAGCGTGAGGAATCCCGCCCGTGACAAGGTCATGCAGAAGGAAGCCTGACAAACGCAAGGACGTGATCAGGTTTCAGGGGTTACCCCTGGAATTTCCTGAGCATCCACCCCCCCAAAAATAAGAATCTGCCGGCCTTTGTACTCTGCCTTTCCACTCTTCTGATATTCTCTGGAAAAAGTCAATTCAAGGCTTTAGTCTTCTGCATTTAAAAGGGGTGTTTCAGTTAAACCCCCACTGATAACTCTCTAGCTTGTAAGTCTTCTGGTTGAAAAACCCTTATCGGAAAAAGGCTGTAAAATGTTAATTGGCCCTTTTGGCTGGAAGATGATGTCAATTATCTAAGACTTGTGTATACAATTAGGTATGCAGAGAGAAAAGCCTGGTTTTGATAAGAGTCAGGGCTGCTGACGCTGCATAATTTTGTATTACCCATTGATCTCTATGTACAAAAAAAGGTATAAAAGGAGATTCTAGACAATAGGGGCTGGGACCAGTAGCTGGACTGGTTTCCCCCGTGTCTCCTCTTTATACTTTAATTTCAGGCTGAATTCCCATCTGGAGCTGGGAGGCTCATCATGTCTACTTACTTGCCCTGGCTTTTAAGATCTGTGAGAGAGAGAGCCCAAGGCGGGGCACTCTCCGATATTCAAATGGACACTGGTGGCCTAACATAGATGGTGCAAGCTCCTTGTCTGGAGTTTTATTGGCCTTCCCTGTAAACCAAGTTATTCAGCCTCTTTTCTCCACTTAATTTTCCTACTACACTATCTCTTCCTAATCTAATCTTATATTTCTATATTAATAAATAAACAAATCTTTCCTCGCCAATGCCGTCCACACTTCGAATCACCCTGGATCCACTGGGGCTGGACCCCAGCATTGGAGAAAACTCTTCAGAGTCCCTTGGATTGCAAGGAGATCAAATCAGTCAATCCTTAAGGAAATAAGTCCTGAATATTCATTGCAAGTACTGATGCTGAAGCTGAAGTTCCAATACTTTGGCCACCTGATGCGAAGAACTGACTCATTAAAAAAGACCCTGATGCTGCGCAAGATTAAAGACAGGGGGAGAAGGGGACAACAGAGGATGAGATGGTTGGATGGCATTACTGACTCGATGGACATGAGTTTGAGCAAGCTCCAGGAGTTGGTGGTGGACAGGGAAGCCTGGTGTGCTGCAGTCTACAAGGTCGCAAAGAGTCGGACATGACTGAGTGATTGAACAGAACTGCTTTCTTCATTTGGGGCATCCATGATGGCTCAGTGGTAAAGAATCCTACAATGCAGGAGACATGGGTTCAATCCTTGAGTTGGAAAGATTCCCTGGAGAAGGAAATGGCAACCCACTCCAATATTCTTGTCTGGGAATTCCCATGGGCAGAGGAGCCTGGTAGGCTACAGCCCATGGGATCGTGAGAGAGTTGGACATGACTTAGCAGCTAAACAACAATAATAATTTTATCACTTAGATCTGAACCTTCTTATGAGTTTTACTATTATGTATTCTAACAGTCTCTCTCTGCCCCTTATAGGATAAGTTCAATTAGATATTCCAAACCTTCATTCCAAACTTTACTGTTTGCCCAACATTGGGATTCAAAGAAGAAAAAGACATATTCCTCTTCCTTGGTGTGATATTTGTTGACTAGGAGTGAGAGGGATGTGTGTCAGAACCTCCAGGGTTGCGGGAGGGAGGGAAAACAGGTATACCTTAAAGTATATTAAATTACACGATATCATTTTTTATTTGGACAAAAATATATTATTTCATAATGTGAACAACAGAAATTAAAGCTTGAACAATAATTTGGGACTAGTAAGTATATGCAGATGTTGCAGAGAGTCTCGGAATTAAGAATAGCTTTGAGGGCTAAAGTCCTGATGTTTATTAAAGAGAACATGGATTTTTAAAAAGTTGAGAAATGCTGCTCAGGCTGGTTACAGGGCATGATGTGTACAGAAAATGTGGAATTATTGCATTGTAAGTTTGAAAATAGTGGTACTTAAACAAAGAGTGTCCTAGGACATAGGGAGTAAGGACAGGTAGGGGGAATTTGGAGGATATCCCAGAAGTTAGGGACATTTTAACTGACTTTTGAAGGATAGGTAGAAAGTTAACAAATGGAGAAGAGAACACGACCTACAGACTGAGGAAACACCATGTCCAAAGGCTCAGAGACACAAAGGAGAAGGCATACTCAAAAGTTGTAAGTAACACAGGATGATTTGGACAGAGTTGAAAGAAGTAGAATAAAAAAGATTGTGAAAGTATTAAATGGCATACTCGGAGTTTTTTATCCTGAAGACTAGTGGCTCTCAATCTTAGTTCTTCATCAGGACCATGTATACAGTTTTTTAAAATAGTTTTATTGAGATGTACTTGCATACAAGTACTTAAACTGCACTTAAGTGTGTGTAATTTGATAGGTTTTGACATATGTTTACATCCATGAAATCATCACCACAGTCAGGATTATGAACATCTCTATCACCCCACATTTCCTTATATCCCTTTGTAATTCCTCCCCTGCACCCTTTCTTCCTCCCTCCATCTCTAGGCAACTGCTGATCTGCCTCTGTCACTATAGATTAGTTTGTGTTTATTAGAGTTTTATGTAAATGGAATCATACAGCATGTATCCTTTATTTGTTTGGCTTCTTTTACTAAACAAAATTATTTTGAGATTCATTCATATTGTAGTGTGTATCAGTAGTTTAGTTCTTTTATTGATGAGTGGTATTCTATTTTATGGATATACCATAATTTGTCTGATTTACCTGTTGATGGACATTGGGGTTGTTTCCAGTTTTGGCTTTTACTAATAAAACTTCTGTGAACATTCAACTACAAGTCTTTGTTTGACTGTATTCCTTTAACATGGTAAATGTATGTTTAACATTTTAAGAAACCGCCAAACTGTTTTCCAAAATGGCTGTAATGTTTTACTTTCCCACCAGCAGCAAATGAGAGTTCCAGTTATTCCACATCCTCACCAATACCTGGTATTGTCAGATTTTAAATTTTAGGCATTCTAATAGATATGGTTTTAATTTACATTGTGGTTTTAATTTGCATATCCCTAATAAGTAAAGATTAACTGACTCAATGGACATGAGTTTGAGCAAACTCTGGGAAATAGTGAAAGACAAGGAAACCTGGCATGCTGCAGTCCATGGGGTTGCAAAGAGTTGGACACAACTGAGCACCACAACTGAACAACAACAATAACTAAAGATAGTGAATATTATTTCCTGTGTTCATTTACCATCTGTATGTCTTCTTTAATGAAATAGTTATTTAGATCTTCTGTTTGTATTTGTACTGGACTGTTTGTTTTCATATTATTCAGTTCTGAGAATTATTTATGTAGTCTGGATATAGGTCCTTTATTTGATGTATTATTTGCAACTATATTCTTTGTGGCTTGTCTTTTCACTCTCTTAACAGTATTTTCAAAAAATTCTTAATTTTTATGGAGTCCAATTGATCAATTATCATCTTTTGTGGAGCAATTTGTATAGTTTTATGTTTATTTCAATACTAATTCCTGGGTCTCTTTCCTCAAGATCCTCAGTAAGTCTAGAGAGAGGCTTGGACATTTGAGTGTGTATAAAACGTCAAAAGTGATTTTGATGTGCAGCTACTGGTAACAATACTGCATAAAAAACGGTGAGCTGTCCTATGTATTTGAATGCTAGGAATCTTGTTTAAGTATTTCCTTGTAGTTCATCTTGTTCCAGAAGGATTTCATGATCGTTTTACAAGGATCCAAGATAACATATCTTGAAAGTAGAAAAATTTAAAAAAGGTGGGACATAAACTGGAGCCATTAATGGCACTAAAAATTCATGCTTTATTGATCTACATATTGCTTCTAACTTTTCCAGCAATTCAATGTGTATAAGATATAAACAAGCCAATTGCTTAAGAGACATACTAGTGCTAAGATTAGACATAAATGTCTCCTGAGGAAACTTATAAAAAGGGAAGAACAGTGTTCTGGGTGAGTTTCAAAGGGCAGTTTGTTATAATAGTTCAGTACGGGCTGATTGCATTATGATGAGGTACAATTCAGTAAAAACCAATCTTTCAGGGAACCATTAAAATAGATACTAGCCCTCTGATGATCTAAATTGATGCAAAATGGCCAACCTTTTGCTTTCTGGCTCAAACTTCTGAGATGAAAATGTTGCTTTTGCCAAGTGGTGTGGAGTTCTAGAAATAAAAATGGTTTATTTAAATTGTAATGAATAAAAGATGCAAGAGTATATATTAGACTCTCTGGATTAGAAGGAACGATGAATGATTTTTCTTTTAGGAAATGACTTTGTGCTTTCTCTCAAATAAGTTTTTGATAAATATTGCTTGGGGGCTGGGAAGATGAGCCCAAAATTATGCTCCCTGTTTCTCTATACTGCTTGTTGAATAAAGACCTACATGTTAAGACAGACAATTGAGTTGGGGTTTAGCGTCCCTTTGCAAAGGCTGTTATCTAACAACCATCTCACTTGTGCCAGAATTGAAGGAATCTCATAAGCAGGGCCAAGAACCCACTGGAGGTTTGTTTTTTTCTTTTTTTGAAGATTTATTAATTTTATGTTCTAGCTGTGGTGGGTCTTTGCTGCTTCATATGGCTTTCTCTAGCTGCAGCGAATGGGTGCTGCTCTTCATTTGCTGTGTGGGCTTCTCATTGCAGTAGCTTCTATTGTTGTGGAGCACAGGTTCTAGGTACGTGAGCTTTAACAGTTGCAGCACATGGACTCAGTAGTTGTGGCTCGTGGGCTCTAGAGTGCTGGCTCAGTAGCTGTGGCATAGGGACTTTGTTGTTCTGTGGCAGGTTGGATCTTCCTGGACCAGGGATCAAATTGGTGTCCTCTGCTTTGCAAGGTGAATTCTTAACTACTGGACCAGAAAAGAAACCTCCATTGGTGGTTTTAAAGCATGGAATTGATGTGACCTGTATTGATATTTTAGAAAGATGATGTTGGTAGCATTGTGGAGAATGGGCACTGAAATGGGCAGAGAAGCTAGGGAGCCAGGATACTATTGGAATAGTGTAGGTAAATGATAGTAAGGGACTTGCTCTGAGATGATTGTAGTGGAAATTGAAAGGTAGGGATTCAAGAGTGATTTCAGAGATAGAAGCAATTGATGGAGTTGATATCATCCTCATATCTCTGATATGAGGTTGAGGGAGAAGAGGAGTTAAAAATGACTATAAGATTATTTTACAATGGCACCCCACTCCAGTACTCTTGCCTGGAAAATCCCATGGAGGAGCCTGGTAGGCTGCAGTCCATGGGATCGCGAAGAGTCGGACACGACTGAGCGACTTCACTTTCACTTTTCACTTTCATGCATTGGAGAAGGAAATGGCAACCCACTCCAGTGTTCTTGCCTGGAGAATCCCAGGGACGGGGGAGCCTGGTGGGCTGCCGCCTCTGGGGTCGCACAGAGTCGGACACGACTGAAGCGACTTAGCAGCAGCATAAGATTATTTTATATTGGCCAGCTAGGTGGAAGAGAGTAACTGCAATTTAGAACAAAGGAGGAAGAACAAGTTTGCAGAAAAGATCATGAGTTTGGCTTTTGACATTTGGAGGTTGTGTGCTTGAATTATCCAAGTGAAAATAGCAGTAGACTGTTTTGAGATCTGGAGCTCAAAAGAGAGGGGTGGCTAGAGATAAAGATTTGAAGACATCAACACACGGGTAGGTGGTGGTTGAAATTTTGGGAATAGATCAGATAACATGGTGAGATTTTTAGAGGGGAAAGAGAAAAGGTTGGAACACTGAGAATAGAAAGTTTAGAAATAAGACATTATCTAAAATATTCTTCAATAAGGATGAAAGAAAAAAAGGTTTTCTCTGTGGCTGTTCCTTCATTTTACATTGATGACCTTGTTCCGTTGGTTCTCAGCCTGATTTTGAACATTTTATGTCATAAAAAACTTTTGTTATTGGATTTTTTGGCCCTTGAATATTATTTCTGTAATACTTTTTTACTGTCTGTAATTTCTGATCTACCATTTCATGGACCTTACTGATCTCATGTAAAATTATGTCTGTTTTATTTTATGTTTAGCCATGATATATTTTTCTTAGAATAGGAGGTCTTTTTAAATTTGAGGTTCAATTTTTCCAAGACTTCTAGTATACTTTATGTAGTTGCTAGACTACACAGAGAGTTATTTCATATATAATTCTCTGTACCATTATTTTCTCTTTTTTCTATTGAAGTATAATTGCTTTAATGGTGTGTTAGTGTCTGCTGCACAACAAAGGGAATCAGCTGTGTGTATACATATATCCCATCCCTCTTGAGCTTCCCTGCCATCCCCAGCCCATACCATTATTTTCAAACAATGTTCACATTTTAAAAAATCTACAAACAATAAATCCTGGAGAGGGTGAGGAGAAAAGGGAACCCTCTTGCACTGTTGGTGGGAATATAAATTGATTTACAGCCATTATGAAAACATGATGGAGATTCCTTAAAAAGTCAGGAATAAAACCACTATATGACCTTGCAATCCCACTGCTAGGCATATACCCTAAGGAAACAAAAATTGAAAAATACACATGTACCCCAATGCTCAATACAGCACTATTTACAATAACTAGAACATGGAAGCAACCTAAATGTTCATTGACAGATGAATGGATAAAGAAACTGGTACATATATACAATGGAATATTCAGTTCAGTTCAGTTCAGTCGCTCAGTCGTGTCCAACTCTTTGCGACCCCGTGGACTGTAACCTACTAGGCTTCTCCGTCCGTGGGATTCTCCAGGCAAGAATACTGGAGTGGGTTGCCATTTCCTTCTCCAGGGGATCTTCCCGACCCAGGGATCGAACCCAGGTCTCCCGCATTAGAGGCAGACGCTTTAACCTCTGAGCCACCAGGGAAGCCCCTAGTTGGTAAATGGAATATTACTCAGCCATAAAAAAGAACATATTTGAGTGTCTTCTAATAAGATGGATGAACCTAGAGTCTACTACACAAAGTGAAGTAAGTCAGAAAGAGAAAAATATCATATACTAGTGTAAGGCTGAACCCCGGGGGCCATGATGGGCTGCCCCTCCTCTCCCTCCCACCTGCGGGGGAAGTCCCTAATGGAAGGAGCCTCCCAGATCCTGGGTACCAATGACAGCACACTTCACCAGCTAAAGCCACCCCACCCCAGCCACGTAGAAGGACCTGTCAGCCTGCGACGCCTTGGCCTGGCGACCTATCCAAACCCCCGTCCATCTAGCCTGACCATCCCTCGCAACGAACGTATTAAAAACCACCCCCAACACGGTCCAGGCGTGGACTTCCTCGACCTGCCTCGTTCGGGTCCGGGAACCCCGCCTGGGAGCGCTTCGCCATTAAAAAGCCTGTTAGACACTCTTTTGGTGTCCTGGTCTTTTACCTAACATTTGGCACCCAACGTGGGGCCCAAGGTGAGGGCCCATCCCATGACGAGCGGGATTTGCGGCCCCCTCGGGTCTGGCCCGTGCTGGACCAGGTCACCCCGTCACCCCTCCAGGACCATTCGACCATCTTGCAGGATATGGGGTAAGTTCAATTGGTCAGGCTCTGGGGGGTGTTGCTCCCGTGGCAATTATGCCTAGGGTGTCTCGGTCCTTTTAAATCGCGTCTGCGTCTGGACCCCTCCTACGCAGGCCAGGCCTGCTAATTCCTCAGCGCCAGTCAACTCGGAGACGTCCGTCTTGACTGAGTGACCCTCTCCTTGCTGGGTTGACCGCCCGTTCGGGGACGCCTGACCAGACCACTCCCAGCCTCACCGATGATTGGTCCAGGACCTTCGTTTCATAGCCGCCATGGGGACATTTGCCTCCAGGGCCGACCAACCTTGGTCTACACCACTAAAATGTTTACTCGCCAACCTCAGAACTCTATATATCTGTGGAGAAATTCGTTCCAAATGCTTAACCTTCCTTTGTTCTGAGGCATGGCCCCAATATTCTTTAGATAACAGCTCACAATGGCTGCCAACCGGAACTTTTGATTTTAACATCCTCTGTGACTTAGATAATTACTGCCGGAGGACGGGAAAATGGTCTGAGGTACCCTACATACAGGCTCTCTGGCTGTTGTGCTCCCATCCCACTCTATATACCCACTGTTCCCCTTCTGAAATTCTTCTAACTATCGCCCTTGCCAACTTCTCTCGTGTCTTCCCCTCCTCCACCGCCCTCACAGCCCAGCCCTCCTGTGACAAAGCCGCCTCTATACCCACCCCTCCTTTTGTGCCCGGCTTCACTGACCTCCCCCACACCAACCCCCCCTCTATCACCCTTGCCAACTTCTCCCATGTCTTCCCCTCCCCCACCATCCTCACAGCCCAGTCCTCCTGTGACTATGCCTCTTGCCATTCCTTTGGCTCCACCTCAATATCTACCCCTTCCTCCATGCCCACCCCTTTCTGGCTCACCAGTCAGCTCACACACAAGGTCGTAGACTGCTCCCAAACTGCCGCCAGATCCCCTGCTTCCTCTCCACCAGGTGGCTGGCCTGGAGGGTCTCACCCATGTCCACGTACCCTTTTCACTCCAAGACCTTGCCCATATCGAACAGTGGCTAGGCTCCTACTCGGCCAACCCCTCCAACTACATCAAAAACTTTACCCAGCTGTCTCGGTCTTACACCCTCACCTGGCAAGACGTATTTGTCATCCTGGGGTCCACTACTACCCCAGAGAAAAGAAAGGCCATTTGGGCCACAGCAAGAGTGGTAGCAGACCGGAGACATCTAGCCAACCCAGCAGACCCAGCCCGGCCACCCGGAGCAACAGCTATTCCAGATGTAGACCCAGACTGGGACTATCAGGAGGGACAGAGAGGTGGAACCAACATTCGATACATGGAAAAATGCCTATTGGAGAAATAGAAACCACCTCCCTCAAGGTGGTAAACTTACTTAAGCTAGATGAAATAACGCAGGGCCCTGATGAAAACCCAGCAGCCTTTCTTAACAGGCTGACAGAGGCTCTCACCACCTATACCCGGATTGCCCCAGATTCTCTGGCGGGGGTTACTACCCTAGCCAACCGTTTTATATCCCAATCAGCTTCAGACATCTGGGAAAAAAAAAAAAAAAAACAAAACTCTCCAAGGCCTCAGACCCCCCTCTGAGACCTGGTAAAAATGGCCTTTAAGGTTAATAACACCCGAGAGGAAGTTGCCAATGCCAGCTGCAAGGCAAGGCTTAAACAAAAAGCCAAACTCCAGGCTAACCTCCTTGAGGGACACACCCAGGCACTGGTAGCAGCCCTGCGGCCGGCCACAGGACAGAAGGTGGGTCCCCAGAAGCCACCGCCAGGAGCCTGCTTCAAATGCGGTCATGAGGGCCACTGGGCCCACCAATGCCCAAACCAAACAGCCGGAACATTGGGTGAGTAATTGTCCCGGGCGACTCAGGCCCTGGCCTTACCGGGCCGAGGTCTGGGCTCCCAAAAGGACATTTCCTCCCCGCACCCCACCTTGGAACTTCTCTCTTTTGATGAAGATCGACAGCGCCCAGACTCGGGGACCCCCGTAACCCAAGCTAAGCCCAGGGTAATGCTTCAAGTGGCGGGTAAATCTATCAATTTCTTGATGGATATGGGAGCTACTTACTCGATCCTTCCCTCCTTCGGGGACACCTTGCATCCTTCCCAGGTCTCGGTGGTGGGTATAGATGGCACGTCTTCATGACCCTTGCAGACTGGGCCACAGCCCTGTCAGCTTGACCACTTCTTGTTCACATATTCTTTTCTGATAATCCCTTCATGCCCCACTCCCCTGCTGGGACGAGACATTTTAGCTAAGCTTAGGGCCACCGTTCACCTACCTCTCATTTTCCCAATCTCTCACCTTGCCCCTACTCTTCCTTTGCTCCCCTGACGCTCCAGTTGTCAACCCTACCATCTGGGACACTGAAATCCCTCTGGTAGCAACCCATCACACCCCCATCCTGACTATGTGATCCTTCCCATTTCCCAAGCTGCCCTCAGTTCCCCATCTCTCAGACTCACCTATGCGATCTTAAACCAATTGTAGAGTGTCTCTTAGGCCAGGGCCTCGTAGTCCCCATGGCCTCGCCCTGCAATACCCCCATTCTCCCAGTACGGAAAGCTTCTGGTGGCTACCAACTGGTCCAGAACCTTAGACTGATAAACGAGGCCATAATCCCTGCCCATCTGATTGTCCCCAATACTTATACATTGCTTTCTGACATCCCTAGCAGTACGACTCACTTTACTGTCATAGACCTCAAAGATGCCTTTTTCACTATTCCCTTACATCCAGACTGCCTGTTCCTCTTTGCTTTTACATGGACTGACCCAGAAACCTGACAGTCCTCCAAGCTAACGTGGACAGTCCTCCCCCAAGGGTTTCGAGATAGCCCCCATTTTTTTTTTGGCCAGGCTCTGGCCTGGGATCTGGCTACGTACCCTTTGGCCCCTAGTGTCCTCTTACAGTATGTGGATGACCTTCTGCTCTGCAGCCCCTCACAAGCTCTCTCTCAGACACATACCACTAGTCTTCTTAACTTCCTTAGCTCTAAAGGATACTGAACATCTCAACAAAAGGCCCAACTCACCCAGACCTCTGTGACTTACCTAGGTCTAAAGATTACCCCAACAACCAAGGCTCTAACTACTGACAGACTCAGCCTTCTCGGAGACCTCTGCTCCCCTTCCACTGGAGAACAAATCTTGTCCTTTTTGGGGTTAACAGGATTCTTATGGCACTAGGTCCCCAACTATGCTTCACTGGTTAAACCCCTCTACACAGCTGCAAAAGACACCCCTACTGGACCACTCTCTTCAGAAACAGAGGTCCAAAAGGCTTTCTATAACCTCTACTCAGCTTTGCTGTCCTCTTCCCCACTCTTCCTGCCCAATCCCAACATCCCCTATCACCTGTACACTGATGAAAAAGGGTGCATAGCCTTTTGAGCCCTCATACAGCCTGCAGGCCCTAAAATGCTGCCAGTGGCATTTATCTCCAAACAGTTAGACCCCACTGCCTGGGGATGGTTCCCCTGCCTATGTGCCCTGGCAGCAGCAGCTTCTGTATAAGCAAAAAAAAAAAAAGCTAATTCTAGATCAACCCCTAATTATATTCTCACCACATCACCTGGCCGACCTCCTGGCTTCCAAATTCCTGTCATACCTTAGCGACTCTCAGCTCCAGCAGTTCACCATTACTAAGACACCCCTGCCTCCCGCCAGTGAATGGCATACCCTGTCCAATGCTTGTGTGGCCTCATCTGCTGTGGCTGTTGCCAATCACAACTTTGGCCATACTCTTCGCCATTGGACTGGCTGTCACGTGCCGCCCCCCCGCCCCCAGGACTGGCCACCCACACTCTGACTTTCACTGGCCCTTACTTACCTTATCATCTGTTCACTACTTCTGGGGTGCTATTCCTTTGGAACAGCCTGACCTGGCCACATGTCTCTAGCCTGCCTTGAGGACTTTATCTTGACCTTACTACAAGATCTCTGGCTGGCTACCCCAATTATTGACTGTGACTCTTTCATCCAGGCAATTTCTGATCTGCACTTACAGGATACCACCCTCCTTTTCACAAAAGCTCAAATTGATTTTTCTCCTTTGTCACTCTCCTCCTAATGTCATAGCTAAACATGCTCTTGTCACTATTCCTCCTGGCCATGATAACATGGGTGGGACAACCTATGCCCTCTCCCCGGGACTACACCAAACGAGACCACAAAAAAAACTGGGTTCACAGGCTACACTTATGTCCACTGAGACTGTTATGTCTCACCTGCTCAGCCATGCTCCCATGGGGGTAAATGGTATTGGACGGCCAAGAGCCTTGGGACTGCCAAATCAAACTCAGCCTCTAACTGCTATAAAACTAGAGACAAAGACCTCTGTTTCACCACACAAACCCACTACGATGACAGACGGAAAGGGGGCCAAGATCAGAGACCAAGACAAATCCAACATAAGCTCCAACAGGACTTAATAAAGTTGACAACTAAAGCCTCTAATCCACACCATGAGCCCAATAAACTCCTACCCTGAGTTGTACATACAGCAAGGTGAAAAATGCAGAGTCAACTCAACATTCCATCAGTATTAACTTTTATCGATATCAGGTTCCTTCCTGTAAGAGTCTTATTTTTTGTACATTATCTTCTGGCCCAGAGGCTTGTTGATATTTTATGACCCCTTTTTGATAAAGATTGGTCAGCCAGAACAATAATTTTCCCTTAAAGTGTTTCTTTTTAAATTCCTAGCCTGCATCACCCTTAAAGTACAGAGTTACATTTCTATGGAGCAAAGATTCAGTGGGTTACAGCAAAGAAAGAACTTATTAACTCCAAGTCTAATGTTGCTAATGCTAAAGCTGCTGCTTGTTTTTTCTACATCCTGACTATATGCACTCCCAGGAACACAATGGATAAGGGATGTGAGAACTTGGCAGCAAGCATTGGCTCAACAATGTTGCAACAGTCTGGATAAACCTGCCAAGTAAGCTAGAATACTAACAGGGGGTTTGAAACACTCTTTTCATGCCCAGGAGATTTATCAACTAGAGCCCTAAGTTAACTCTTTCCAGAGAAAGGTGGTCAGGGACAGCCCCCTGTTAATGTCAGAAGAGTTGATGAAAGGCATAAAATAGTAAGACAGACAGATTCTGGTTTTGGGGTGGATGCTTGAGCAGGTCCGGGGGGTCCGTTGAGTCCTGAGGCCTTGCTTATCAGGACTCTTCCTGCATGACCTTGTCATGGGTGGGATCTCCTGTGCTGGCTCCTGGCATCTCCCCCTTTTTTATTTTTTAAGACAGCCAGATATAATTCAGTCACGAGCTTCTGAGTGCTCTGTCAAAGAGTTCTAACAATACAAGGAAGAATAATTATGAAAAGCAGAATTAGAGCGGCCACAGCAGCATAGCTAAAAATAGTAGACAGAATGTTTTTTCCTAAGATAAAGTTAGAGAATGTATGAAAAAAATCACTTGCTACTCCTGCGGCAGGAAAATCTAATCAGGAATGTTCCATGGGCTCTGTCTTCCCTTGAGACCCTGACCATTCCTCGCCCAACTGATCCCCCAAAAATAGAGGCCCAAAATCTCACTCAAAATGCCACTGAAGTAACCTGGCCAATGGGGCCCTTGACCACAGAGGTACTGTACCTCCCAGCCAATGCCTCTTGTGTCCTAGCCAATGACACCTCATTAACCACAGTGGCCTGTGACGGCTCGAGACGAGACCCCCTATCTCCAAACCCTCTGGTATGTGGAAAACCTGGGATATTCTTTCTCTGCAATCAAACCACCTTATTACAATGCTTCCCGCCCAACAGGACTCAGCCTTACACCCCAATCTTCCTTACTCCCTACCTGACCATTCTGACACCCCAGGCAATGGAGGACCAAACCCAGTCAACCCGCCACTGGAGGGCACTAGCTGCAGCTCCCCTGCTCCTCGGGGGAGGTTTATTCACGGCCTTAGGACTGGGGGCAGGAGGACTGGGATCAGCCACGCACTTCTACTATAAGCTGTCCACAGACCTCAATCAAGACCTGGACAAGGTGGCAGATTCCCTAAAGGCATTACAAACCCAGATAACCTCTCTGACAGCAGTGGCTCTCCAAAATCAAAGGGCCCTAGACCTGCTAACGGCTGAAAAAGGGGGAACCTGTCAATTCCTAAGGGAAGACTGTTGTTTTTTCTTGTTAATGCCTCAGGGATAGTTCAGAACAAGGTCCGAGAGCTGAGAGAGAGCATCAGACTTGGACAGGCCGAGTCAGACGATTTGGATTTCTAGGGATGGTGAAAGTCGTCTTGGGCAAAATGGCTTCTCCCACTTCTCGGACCCCTCACAGCCTTGTTCCTCATCCTGTCGATAAGACCTTGTGTTTTTCAGATCATCCTCCAGAGGGTCAGGGAGGGGACCCAAACAGCTACTGGACAGATGTTGATGGTAGCCGCATACTCCAAGCTCCCGTCCAGAGACCCTGAGGCCCCCTAAAGGTCACCGGGATCTGGCCATGACCCTCAGCCCCAGTGACACCCCAATTCAGCAGGAAGTAGCCAGAAGCGATGACAGCACCCCTTATCCTATCAAAAGGGTTAGAATGTAAGGCCGGACCCCAGGGGCCATGATGGGCTGCCCTTCCTCTCCCTCCTGCTGGCGGGGGAACTCCCTAATGGAAGGAGCCTCCCAGATCCTGGGGACCAATGACAGCACACTTCACCAGCTAAAGCCACCCCACCCCAGCCACGTAGAAGGACCTGTCAGCCCACGCCGCCTCAACCTGGTGACCTATCCGAACCCCTGTCCATCTAGCCTGACCATCCCTCGCAACGAACATATAAAAACCACCCCCAACACGGTCTGGGCATGGACTTCCTCGACCTGCCTTGTTTGGGTCTGGGAACCCTGCCCGGAAGCACTTCACCATTAAAAAGCCTGTTAGACACTCTTTTGGTGTTCTGGTCTTTTACCTAACAACTAGTGCATATATATGGAATCTAGAAAGATGGTACTCATGAAATTATTTGCAGGGCATTTACTGGAGGAGGAAATGGCAACCCACTCTGGTGTTCTTGCCTGGAGAATCCCAGGGACGGGGGAGCCTGGTGGCCTGGCGTTATGGGGTCGCCCCGAGTCAGACACGACTGAAGCAACTTAGCAGCAGCAGCAGCAGCAGCATGGAGACACAGACATAAAGAAAAGACTTACGGATATGGGGGGCAGGGAGGAAGGAGAGGGTGATATGTATGAAGAGAGTAACATGGAAACTTACATTGCCATATGTTAAACAGATAGCCAATGGGAATTTGCTATATGACTCAGGGAATTCAAACTGGGGCTATGTAACAACCTAGAGAGGTGAGATGGGGAGAGAGGTGTGAGGGAGGTTTAAGATGGAGGGGACATATGTATACCTATGGTTGATTCATACTGATGTTTGGCAGAAATCAGCACAATTCTGTAAAGCAATTATCCTTCAATTAAAAAATAAATTTAAAATTAAAAAAAGAATATGAACATAAAAAACCTTATTGTAGTATACTTGATTTACATTGTTGTGTTAGTTTCTGCTGTACAGCAAAGTGAATCAGTTATAAATATACATATGTCCACTTTTTATAGATTCTTTTCCCGTATAGGCCATTACAGAGTATTTTTCTAAGCTTTTTATATTGGAGTGGGTGGTTTAGTGGTAGAATCTTCACCTGCCATGCAGGAGGCCAGGTTCATTTCCTGGCCCATGCAGCCACAGTGTCCCCTTTTTAGGGCTTCCCTTGTGGCTCAGCTAGTGAAGAATCTGCCTATAGTGCAGAAGACCTGGGTTCAATCCCTGGGTTGGGAAGATCCCCTGGAGAAGGGAAAGGCTATCCACTCCAGTTTTCTGGCCTGGAGAATTCCATCGACCAGCCCATGGGGTCGCAAAGAGTTGGACACGACTGATCAACTTTCAGTATGGTATAGCCAATTAACAGATAATGTTGTGACAGTTTCAGGTGATCAGTTTCTGATCATACGTACACATACATCCATTCTCCTCCAAACACCTCTCCCATCCAGGCCCACACAACATTAAGCAGAGCTTCATAAGCTATAAGTAGGTCTTTGTCCACTATCCATTTTAAACAGAGCATTGTGCGCATGTCCATCCCAAACTCCCCAACTATCCCTTCCCTGCATCCCTCCCCCTGGCAATCATAAGTTTGTTCTCCACATCTGTGAGTCTCTGTTTTAAGGCCATTACAGAGTATTGAATAGTTTCCTGTGCTATACAGTAGGTCCTTATTAGTTATTTATTTTATGTATAGCAGTGTGTATATGCCAACCTCAATCTCCCAGTTTAATCCTTTGACCATGCTCACATTTTAATAAAAATTTCCAACACCAAAACAAAATGATTTGATTTTTGCATTTTTTTTCTCTCCCATAATAATGTTGAGCTAAATTGCATAATTATATTATGGTCATTTTTTTGGCACAATTTGATTTATCTCGAAAATATTTTTTTGTCAATCCTGAAATTTCTCTAAGCCTTCTTATTCAATAGTTGTTCATTTGCCTGTACATGTGAAAAGATCTCTCTTCTTCAATATCCTGTACAAATACCTTTATGAATTATTTTATTGAAATTTATACATATGGAAAAGTAAAAAATTCTTAACTGCACAAAATTCTTGATGAATTTTTACACAGAGAATGTATTCATGTCATCTCCACTTAAATCAAGAAATAAAGGACCACCAGCACCTAAGAAATCTCCACCTTGTACCCTTCCTGGTTCCTTCCCCTGCTTTCTAAATGGAATTCCTCTTCTAATGCAATAAATTAGCTTTGCCTTTTCTGAGAGTCATGTGAATGTTATCATACGACATATACTTCTTGCTCCTGGCTTCTTTCATTTAGCATAATGCTGGTGAGATTCTCCATGCTACTGCATCTGTCATTGGTTTGTTTCTTTTTATTGCAATAGAATATTCCATTTTATGAACATATCTCAACTTATTTTTTCATTTTGCTCTTGATGGGCATTTGAATTTTTTCCAGTTAATGAATATTGCAGATAATGCTGCCATAAATACTGTAAATGTGAACATATCTCAACTTATTTTTTCATTTTGCTCTTGATGGGCATTTGAATTTTTTCCAGTTAATGAATATTGCAGATAATGCTGCCATAAATACTGTAAATGTTTTTTGGTGCACACATGTATACATTTTACTGGATACATATGCAGCAGTGAAATTATGTAAAGAAATGCAATGCTAATGGTTTCTCTGAAGATTCTTTTGAATTTTATATATATGCATCATATTATCTTTGAATAATGTGATAGTCTTCTCATTTTCCCTTTAATACTTATGCCTATTATATATTTTTCTCTTGACTTACTGCTCTGACTTCAGAAAAATAATGAATCATCGTGGTGACAGTGAGCATCCTGTCACATCCTCAATCTGAGGGAAAAGCTTTCAGTATCTCAAATTAAGTATGATGTTTGCAGTCTGTTGCAATACTATGTGTCATGTAACCATTGGAAAACTTTATAATTGTAAGAGAATGAGAATGGAAAAGGAAAATAATATATGATAATGAGGAGAGGTAGGGGAAGGAGGAAAATAATTTTGAACTTTATGAACTGAGGACCTTTGAACTCAGTAACATCAAATATTAATCTTCATAAAGAACCAACTTTAGTTTTGATTTTCACCATTATAACTTTGTTTGCTGTTTCACTACAAATTAAGTTCCATTTTTATTATTTCCTTCCTTCTTTTAGGTTGAACACAATGAAATTACTGTTTGTAAAAGTAAAAAATTGTTGAAACTGCCATAAGGGTGGTGTCATCTGCATATCTGCTGTCTCTTATACACATCTTTTCTAATATATACATTTAAGGCTACAAATATGCCTCTAAGCACAGCTTAAGTTGTACCTTATTTTTAATATATTGTACTTTCATAATATGAAAAAAATATTTCTTTTAGTTCAAAATAGTTTCCAATTTTAAATGTGGTCTCTTCTTAGATCCATAGGTTATTTAGAAGTGTATTACTTAATTTCCAAATACTTAGCAATTTTCTAATTATTTTATTATTGATTTCCTAGCTTAATTCCACTGTAATTAGAGAACACTCATATATGATTTCAATCATTTGCATTTTTTGACTCTGTGGTCCAATATATGATGAATTATGGCCATCATTTCATGTGCACTTAAAAAAACTAATTATATTTTAAAATCTGTCAGACATTTTAGCTGCTATACCTCCATATAAACTTTATAGCACAATATCATTGCCCTTCTCTTGCAATCAACACAAAGCCTTCAGAAGTTGCATGATTCTGAGCTTTCTTCTCCCAATAAGATTGCTCCATTATTTGTATTATTATTTATTTATTTGTGGTTGCTCTGGGTCTTCATTGCTGCTTGAAGACTTTCTCTAGCTGTGGCAACCAGGGGCTATTCTCCCTTTTGGTGTGTGGGCTTCTCCTTGTAGGGCTTGTCTTTTTGTGGAGCATGGGCTCTATACATGTGGGCTTCAGTAGTTGCAGCATACGGGCTTAGAAGTTGTGGTGCAGGGGCTTAGTTGGCCCATGACATGTGGGATCCTTCCAGACCAGGGATTGAATCCATGTCCCCTGCATTGGCAGGCAGATTCTTAACCCCTGGACCACCAAGGAAGCCAAAGATTTCCCCATTATTAGCATTTCTACTGTTTCTCCCACATAATTCTATGTGCCCTTGTGTATTCTAATCCCTTACACAGAACTAATTACCCATAAGTAACATTTCTTTCCCCCCAAAATTTAGAGAGATGAATTTTGGTAGACTATGCTAATAGCCATTTCATGAAAAATTCATGAAAATTATTAAATAAATATTTCATAGAATCAGAAATTCGCAGTGGTTAACTAAACCATTCTTCCAAAAATTCTTCTGATGCTGAAAAAACCTCTGCAACTTTTCTGTTAGTAAGTAGTAGGGGCATGGCAAATGTTGAATCAATGAGTCCCACTAAAGGGTTATCCAACCTATAGGACTGCCACAGTTACTTCTCCCAGAAAGTCGATTGTTTCTGAGGACATCACTGACTGTTATAAAGCACTTCCTTGGGGTGCAATGATACCTGATTCCCTAAAGTTTCTGTCTGTTGGATTAGAAACAATCTAATGCCTCAGTTAATATGATAGCCCTTCAAGTCCATGTATCCTTGGAAGTTTTTCTTTGAAGCTCAGCATCACTAGTTCCTTCCATAATTCCTTGTGTTATTCAACATGGCTTATTCCCCTTTCAGAGGATTAAACCGGCAGAACCCCATAAAGAGAGAGGCCAGGGCCTAGTGTTTACCACCCTAGCTGCACATAATGATACCCATATCCCATCCTCAGAGATTTTTTATTCAGTTGATCTGGAGTAGCCAGACATCAGTATTTTTTAAACACCCAAGTGATTGAAGACTTAGCATATAAAAGATGTCATTTCTGTCTAATTTGATCTATAGATTCAAATACAACCTCCATCAAAATCTTAGCAGACATTTATTTTAGAAACTGACAAACTGATTTCAAAATTTGTAAGGAAATGTAGAGAGTCTAGAATAGCCAAAACAGTTTTGAAAAAAAAGAACAAAGTTGGAGACTTTACACAATATAACTTTTAAGACTTAAAGATATTGGTGTCAGAATAGTCAAGTAATTCAATGGAATAGAACAGAGACTTCAGAAATAGGTCTACACATATATGGTCCATTGATTTTCAACAAAGATATAAGGCAATTCTGTGAAGGAATTATAGTTCAGGGTTTTTGTTTGTTTGTTTGTTTTTTTAATTATGCTGGAACAATGGAATATTTATATGCAAAAAAAATGAACTTCCTATCTCTTACCATATAAAACCTTAACTCAAAATGGATCATAGTCCAAAGTATAAAACATAAAACTATGAAACTTTTATAAGTAAGATTAGAAAAAAATCATAATAACTTTGGGTTAGGCAAAGATTCCTTAGATGTCACAACCAAAAGGATTATTCATTTTAAATTTTTGATAAATTGGACTTCATAAAATTAAAACCTGCTCTTCAAAAGACACTGTGAAGAGCATGAAAAGACAAGCCACAGACTGGGAGAAAATATTTACAAATCACATATCAGATAAAGGACTTGTATACAGAATGCATAAAGAACTCTTGAAACTCAATAAGAATGCACACACAAAAATATGGACAAAAGATATAGACAGACATTTCACCCAGGAAGATACTCAGATGGAAAATAAACACATGAAATATTCTCAAAGTCATTTATCTTGAGGGAAATGCAAATTAAAACCACAGTGATATGCCTATATGTCCACTAGACTGTTTAAAATACAAAACACTTAGAAAAGGAAATGCCAACCCACTCCAGTATTCTTGCCTGGAGAATCCCATGGACATGGGAGCCTGGCAGGCTACAGTCATGAGGTTGCAAGAGTCTGACACAACTTAGCAACTAAACCACCACAACCATAACAAAAGCTGGAGAGGATATAGAAAAACTAAGACTCTCATCACAGTGCTGGTGAAAATGCAAAATGTTGCAGCCATTTTGGAAAACAGTTTGGCAACTTCTTAAAAAGTTAAGCCATATACCTACCTACATATGTACGCTCAACTCCTGGATATTAACCTGAGCTAAATGAAAACATACATCCACACAAAGGCTTGAACATAAATGTTTATAGCAGCTTTATTTGTAGTAACTAAAAATTAGAAACAACCCAAATGTCCATCAACAGGTGAATGGATAAATGTGTTACATGTATGTACAACACAATAATACTCAGCAATAAAAAGAATGAACTAATGATAGAAACAACAAGAATGAATTTCAAAAGAATCATGTTGAATGAAAAAATCCAGGCAGAAAAACACATACTTTATCATCCCATTTATATAGAATTCTGGAGAGCCCATAATAATCTATAGTGATAGCAAACATTACTTGTTGTCTGGGGATGGGGTGGAGGTGGGACGAAGGATAGTATCACAAAGGCACACAAGGAAACTTTGGCGGGGGAGTTGTTTCAGTTCAGTCACTCAGTCATGTCCGACTCTTTGCGACCCCATGAATTGCGGAACGCCAGGTCTCCCTGTCCATCGCCAACTCCCGGAGTTTACTCAAACTCATATCCATTGAGTCAGTGATGCGATCCAACCATCTCATCCTCTGTCGTCCCCTTCTCCTCCTGCCTTCTATCTTTCCCAGCATCAGGGTCTTTTCCAATGAGTCAGTTCTCTGCATCAGGTGGCCAAAGTATTGGAGTTTCAGCTTCAGCATCAGTCCTTCCAATGAATATTCAAGACTGATTTCCTTAAGGATGAACTGGTTGGATCTCCTTGCAGTCCAAGGGACTCTCAAGAGTCTTCTCCAACACCATAGTTCAAAAGCGTCAATTCTTCGGCGCTCTGCTCTGTCTGGGGCCGGGTGTGTTTGCTAGCAGAATGTTCTGTTTCATAAACTGTATCCTGCTGCTTTTCCCTCCAGCTCTCGTAGTTGACCCCACTGGCCTCAAACTCACTCTCCTCCCACCTCAGAAAACGCTTACACACCCTTCCCAACTCCTTAATCTTCAGGTTTCAACTGGGGCCGGGTGTGTTTGCTAGCAGAATGTTCTGTTTCATAAACTGTATCCTGCTGCTTTTCCCTCCAGCTCTCGTAGTTGACCCCACTGGCCTCAAACTCACTCTCCTCCCACCTCAGAAAACGCTTACACACCCTTCCCAACTCCTTAATCTTCAGGTTTCAACTGAAAGGTTGTTTCTTCAGGAAAGCCTTCCATTTCCTTCCCAACCGCAGTCTTTCCTGTTCAATAATTGGGATTTATGTAGTCCTATTTTAAATATCTACCTCCAGACTATAAACTTCTTTTGGACAGGGATTTGCCTATCTTCTTTATAATATCATTGTATCCTCCTTGTCTAATAAATGCCCAGCATTTAGCTCTTCCCATGCATATTTGCTTGAAGCCTTAGTCTAGTTCAGGACTCCTCCTTTTTAGCTAAGCAGCTCTTTCAATTTTCCATTTTTTTACTCACCATGTCCCCCACCCTACCCCACCCTACCATGAGCCCCAAGAGAAATCTGAGTTAGAAGAGGAATCTGAATGACAAATTTAGTACTGGAATCAGAGAAACCATGCCCTTCTGGTGACTCAGCCTTTGTTTCTGGCCCAAACATTTCCTTCAGGCTCTTCTATTAGGTCAAATTTTCTCTCCAAGAGGCCTCTTAGTCCTTCCCCCAAACACCTGCATCCCTTTCCTAGTGCATATTCTCCATCAGTACAGTCAGCATTGTAAAGAGGCCATTTCTGGAGGCTGTAGTGTAGTGCTTGCAGCTTTCTTCACCTCCCAACCCATTTATAATCTTTGAATCCACACTTTCTTTTTAACTACTTGCCAGATCTGCTGATTGCCTGGTTGCTGATAATTCAAAATCACTTAAGTCTGAAAATCTTAAATATTCTTCAAAGCCCAGTTGACATTTTGATGTTCTAGGATCACCCAGAGGTCAGGAAGTCATCACTCTTGGAATCACACATTGGCCCCTGGCTGTCCCTGAAAACCCCATCATTTATAACTATTTTTATACTTCTGGGAGGAAAATAATTTTCATGTTATTCCTCTATTATGGAGATGATAAGAGTAGTTTTTTAGTTTAGTTTAGTTCAGTTGCTCAGTCGTGTCCTACTCTTTGCGACCCCATGAATCGCAGCACGCCAGGCCTCCCTGTCCATCACCAACTCCCGGAGTTCACTCAGACTCATGTCCATCGAGTCCATGATGCCATCTCATCTTCTGTCGTCCCCTTCTCCTCCTGCCCCCAATCCCTCCCAGCGTCAGAGTCTTTTCCAGTGAGTCAACTCTTCGCATGAGGTGGCCAAAGTACTGGAGTTTCAGCTTTACCATCATTCCTTCCAAAGAAATCCCAGGGCTGATCTCCTTCAGAATGGACTGGTTGCATCTCCTTGCAGTCCAAGGGACTCTCAAGAGTCTTCTCCAACACCACAGTTCAAAAGCATCAATTCTTTGGTGCTCAGCCTTCTTCACAGTCCAACTCTCACATCCATACATGACCACAGGAAAAACCATAGCCTTGACTAGACGGACCTTAGTCGGCAAAGTAATGTCTCTGCTTTTGAAAATGCTATCTAGGTTGGACATAACTTTTCTTCCAAGGAGTAAGCGTCTTCTAATTTCATGGCTGCAGTCACCATCAGCAGTGATTTTGGAGCCCAAAAAAATAAAGTCTGGCACTGTTTCCACTGTTTCCCCATCTATTTCCCATGAAGTGATGGGACCAGATGCCATGATCTTCGTTTTCTGAATGTTGAGCTTTAAGCCAACTTTTTCACTCTCCTCTTTCACTTTCATCAAGAGGCCTTTTAGCTCCTCTTCACTTTCTGCCATAAGGGTGGTGTCATCTGCATATCTGAGGTTATTGATATTTCTCCCAGCAATCTTGATTCCAGCTTGTGTTTCTTCCAGTCCAGCGTTTCTCATGATGTACTCTGCATATAAGTTAAATAAGCAGGGTGACAATATACAGCCTTGACGCACTCCTTTTCCTATTTGGAACCAGTCTGTTGTTCCATGTCCAGTCCTAACTGTTGCTTCCTGACCTGCATACAGATTTCTCAAGAGGCAGGTTAGGTGGTCTGGTATTCCCATCTCTTTCAGAATTTTCCACAGTTTATTGTGATCCACACAGTCAAAGGCTTTGGCATAGTCAATAAAGCAGAAGTAGATGTTTTTCTGGAACTCTCTTGCTTTTTCCATGATCCAGCGGATGTTGGCAATTTGATCTCTGGTTCCTCTGCCTTTTCTAAAGCCAGCTTGAACATCAGGGAGTTCACGGTTCACGTATTGCTGAAGCCTGGCTTGGAGGATTTTGAGCATTACTTTACTAGCATGTGAGATGAGTGCAATTGTGCGGTAGTTGGAGCATTCTTTTGCATTGCCTTTCTTTGGAATTGGAATGAAAACTGACCTTTTCCAGTCCTGTGGCCACTGCTGAGTTTTCCAAATTTGCTGGCAGATTGAGTGCAGCACTTTCACAGCATCATCTTTCAGGATTTGAAACAGCTCAACTGGAATTCCATCACCTCCACTAGCTTTGTTTGTAGTGATGCTTTCTAAGGCCCACTTGACTTCACATTCCAGGATGTCTGGCTCCAGATGAGTGATCACACCATTGTGATTATCCGGGTTGTGAAGATCTTTTTTGTACAGTTCTTCTGTGTATTCTTGACACCTCTTCTTAATATCTTCTGCTTCTGTTAGGCCCATACCATTTCTGTCCTTTATCGAGCCCATCTTTGCATGAAATGTTCCCTTGGTATCTCGCATTTCCTTGAAGAGATCTCTAGTCATTCCCATTCTGTTCTTTTCCTCTATTTCTTTGCACTGATCACTGAGGAAGGCTTTCTTATCTCTCATTGCTATTCTTTGGAACTCTGCATTCAGATGCTTATATCTTTTCCTTTTCTCCTTTGCTTTTCGCTTCCCTTCTTTTCACAGCTATTTGTAAGGCCTCCCCAGACAGCCATTTTGCTTTTTTGCATTTCTTTTCCATGGGGATGGTCTTGATCCCTGTCTCCTGTATAATCTCACGAACCTCAGTCCATAGTTCATCAGGCACTCTATCTATCAGATCGAGGCCATTAAATCTATTTCTCACTTCCACTGTATAATCATCATAAGGGATTTGATTTAGGTCATATCTGAATGGTCTAGTGGTTTTCCCTACGTTCTTCTATTTAAGTCTGAATTTGGTAATAAGGAGTTCATGATCTGAGCCACAGTCACCCCGCGCCCGAGGCCAGGGGTGGTGGCCGGGAGGAGCCACCCTGCCCCTGAGGCCAGGGGTGGTGGCCGGGAGGAGCCAGCCCAAGTCCAAGGATTAGTTTTACATGGAGCCAAAAATTAAAAAATTCCCTGAGTGATTGCTTATGTATGGGTTTTCCTTTTGGGATGATGAAAATGTTTTGGAACTTGGTAGAGGTTTATGTTATATGAATTTTATACAAATAAAAAAAATTTTTTACCTCAATAAAAAATAACAATAATTCTCAGGAACATAGATTTTCTCACACAAGGAAAGAATTTCTGTCAGTCATCACTGAGGTCATAGAATTCCCTGTAGATGTGGCCAGCTATGCCCCTCTGCCTCCCACCATCACATTGTCTGCTATAGCATTTGAAGCCAGCTGGATTTAATCTACTAAAAAGATTCCATTTTAAAAAACAACTTATAGCAGCAAATTGTTGGCATAGAGGAATAGCTATAATGGAAGCAAGCAAAAGTAACTCCTGACTGATCTCTGAATATATCCTTTATAAGAATGTTTTCTACATAATTTCATTAATCAAAATACTTTTTTGGTGTCACACTTAAGAATATATGAGATATATTTTGGTTCCTTGAAGTTTTAGTCACACCAAATTAACAATACGTGTGTTTTTTATTAATTTCAACAGCTATACTGTTCTCACTGTGAATGAATTCACTTAGTCAATAAATAATTTTGGAGAACTTTCTATGTGTCAGTCAAGGTATTAGGTGCTAGGAATATAGACATGAATAAAACATACACCTACCCCAAATTTATGGTCAAATAATCACATTAATTATGTAGGTTATCATGTTTCAAATATAGAAAGCTATGTCAGAAGACAAAGGTGAGCTACAGGACATAAGAGTCATTGTCATGGTCACTGCCTTATCCTCAGAATATATAATAGGTCTAGCACATCAAAGAAACTCATCAAATGTTTTTTGATAAATGAATGAGGCTTCACACAATTATACACTATTTTCACTGTTTTATGTGGTTCTTCTATAGTACCGCATGACTCAAACCAGAAATGACAAATTTATTGGCTATAATTTGAAAAGTGTAATTAATGCTTTCTTTCTCACCATTCTCAATGTGCAGATATCATTTTCATGTCAAATCTTCAGACTGTCTGCTTTTAATTCATTTATCCTGTTCACATAAGTAGGCTGAGGACCATGGAAAATTCCTTACAGAAAAAAAGCATCCATCCTCCTCCCCATCCCCCATATTCCTTCAGTCACCAAATCTTCTCTGTTCTCTGAAGATTCTGACGTCCATACCAGCCTCTCTTCTCTGCCAAGGTGCTTGGACTTAGTGGTTTAGCTCTGGGCTGATTGCCCTGATTGGGTTCATAACGCTACCACTCACAGGCATGGGGTTGCAAAAGAATCAGACACGACTTAGCAACTAAACAACAACAGCAAAACAGAGCAACTTTAACCTCAAGCCTTCCCTGAACCTGGGCCAGAAAGTGGTGGTGATCTTGCAATGGTTCTGAAAAACCAGGCTAAGACTTTCACTTTTATTTATTTGATGTGTGTGTCTTTTTTTTTTTTTTAATAACAGCTTTATTGAGGTATAATTGACATACAAACATTGAGCATATTTAACATGAATAATTGGGTAAGTTTTGACATATTACATTTGACTTCTAGCACCAATGTGTGTGTTTTTAAAAAAGATTTTTAATGTCCAGGAATTAGTAGCTAGGACCTAGCCCAAAACAAAATGAGTTTATACCATACATTGTAAGACAAGGATCAACAATGGCAACAACATGCCTTTTCCAAGATTCCTAAAGCAGACCGAACCAATTGATTTCTCCTGGATCATTACCTCACCCACTCATCCCATACTTAGACTATGTATTAGGAAGACTAGAAGGAGGGAGAATTTCAGGGTTGTGAGTCATCCTCCCTTGGGGGAGAAGAGGGAGTGTTCCCCTCCCACCCCAAACCAAGAGGGCAGAGGAGGAGCAGGAAAGGCCAGTAACAAACATACTATTAAGATGCTGTGAGATAAAGCATTGAGGGGCCAGGTGGAAAGCTGTGAAACCGTAAAGTTGGGGTGACACCTCCTACTTAAGGGATTCCTGCAGTGGGCAGGCCTTACCTTGGAAGAATTCACACATGCACCCTACAAGGAGGGCAGAATTGTACTGTCACACAGAAGGCATCTTCAGAACAACAAGGTTAACCAGAGAGAAGCAACAACCTGTCAAAAGAGGAAGATATCTTTATCCCAGTCGCTTGCCTATCCTGCCCAACACTGCCGAGTTCAACTTTGGAAGAGCGAAGGAAGAGACATCTCAGAACCATGCCCCCTAATAATCAGGGTCCCAGCTCAGTTCTGCCTTGGGAGACAGGAAAATGAGATTTCAATTGACAATGAGATTAAAGTCTTTAAATAGTAGAGTTTAATGATCAAAATAGGACTTCCCTGTAGCTCAAACGGTAAAGAATTTGCCTGAGATGCAGGAGACCAGGGTTTGATCTCTGGGTTGGAAAGATTCTCTGGAGAAGGGAATACTTCTCCACTCCAGTATTCTTGCCTGGAGAATTCCATGGACAGGGAAACCTGGTGGCCTAGAGTCCATGGAGTCTCAAAGAGTCAGACATGACTGAGCAACTAACACAAACACAATGATCAAAATGGGTGAGTGAGTGAGTGAAAATCTGGCTGGCACACGAAGCCCTCAAGCAGGACCACCTGCTTGGTACAGCCTCCTAGGGACTCTGTGTTCAGAGTTTAAATGGTCTGTGGTCATCGTCTTGAAGTTCTTTAGTATTTTTACCTTCAGATTTGTGTTTTGTAAATGCATTCTCTGATAGGGCAGTGAAACATGTATCCCATAGTCCATGCACAGCCCCACCATCCCACCACCTCCCTGGATGGATTTTCCATTGCCCACCGCCCTGTTCTCTGATTCCCAGAGACATATCCAGCTTCCCCCTCACCACCTCCTCCCAGTAGTGACTGCTTTCCTTGACCCCTGTGGGGACCTGGGTGTAGACATAGAGAGGTCGGGGTCAGGTGGACACGGAAGTGACAATACCATCCTGGGGAAATGTCATTATAGCATGTTGTTCAGGGACTTGGCAGAATGCGTCTCTAGCCCACCCCTGATGCAGGAATGTACTGTATCCAGGGGTCTCTTGTCCACTGTGGGTTGGGGCAGTAGGCTGGTGGGAAGAGGAGACTTCCTCACCCCTGACTGGGAAGCAGTGCATTGGTGTAGTGGCTGATGGCAGCAGTTAGTGGTAACAGGGGTCACCTCTCCATTGTGTGAAAGATTCTACATTCACTGCACAAGGATCCCCGTGCCTGAGACAGCACTACATTAAATACCAACTTTAAAACTCTGTGACATGTTGAGAGAGAGAAAGTGGAAGAAAGGAGAAAGATTTACATTTTAGTCCCTTTAACAAAATATGTTTCCTGGCCCTACATTTTCATTTTGTCCCAGGCCCTGCCGTTTTGTAGCTGGTACCACTCTCACACCTCCTTTCCTCGGGGAAGGATTAATTTCCTATTTGTGAGTGTCCTGCACCTGACCCACAGCACCTGAAGATGTGACAATGCTTTCCAGTCAGCTTGCTACTTCCATATAGAAACGGATGTAAGTTCAGGGGCTGAAGCTTATGTGATATATGGGGCACTGCTTTAAAAAATTATAAATACAAAATTGCTGTATCCTTTCCTAGGACCTTGGAGGGGACCTGTGCAAGGGAGGAGTCCTGAAATGCATGCTTCATTAGCTTTATGGTCACTCCACCCTGTGTGCATAGCATTATTGTTGTTGTTGTTGTATTAGTAGCTCAGTCGTGTCCAACTGTTTGCAACCCCATGGACTGTAACCCACCAGGAGCCTCTGTCCATGGGTTTCTCCAGGCAACAATACTGGAGTGGGTTGCCATTTCCGTCTCCAGCATACCCTCTGCCTACTCATGGGTTCGCTTTAAGAATCTAAAAGTTTCTTCAGAGTTACAAAACTCTTTTGCTTACCCTGAAACCCACAAATCACAAGCTAAATAGTCATATGTTTTTGACAGGGCAAAGAGTAAACTTTTGTTAAGGCCCTCATGGCTGCAGTATTTTTCTTCCACTCTGCTTTTCTGAAACACAGGGGTCATTTGTGGCCTCGGTGTGAGGCCTCTTGTGCTGAACTATTCCTAGACTCTTTTCTTTATGAAAACTCGTGTCAATTAAATGATGCTGGACTGATGAGTTCTGTTTATGATTTCATTCTACAAAGAAAAAAAAGCTCTTCCTTTAATTGTTGTAGTCTCTCCTTAATTAGTTTAATCCCTATCTGAGAAGCTACATTAGTTAAGTCAGTTAGTTAAGTCGCTTGGTCAGTAGTGTCCGACTCTTTGCGACCCCATGGACTGTAGCCCACCAGGCTCCTCCGTCCATGGGATTCTCCAGGCAAGAATACTGGAGTGGGTTGACATTTCCTTCTCCAGGGGATCTTCCTGACCCAGGGATCGAACCCAGGTCTCCCGCATTGCAGGCAGATGATTTAACCTCTGAGCCACCAGGAAAGAATTGAAAATACAAATAAATGTAATAATCGCTTTAAAAATAATAATATTAAAAATTATATGGAAATGTGACAATATATATACCCATACATATAAAATTACTGAAATGAGAACATCCTTTATCTTTATAAAATTCTGTTGGAGATTCATTCCCTCCTCAACACCAGTTGTTTGTTCCTATCAACTTTTCCTAGAAAGGTAAAATATAGTAAAAATTGCAGCTTCTATCTTGGGGTAACTCAAGGGAGAACAAAATTTTGCTGCATTGTGGGAAAGTGTTGTTTAAAGTCTGATTATCCATATTAGTCATCTAACCTGACAAAATTCACCAGATAATTGCCTTTCATTTCATGCTATATGGCACAGGTTGTAGCCAAAGTCTATAATGAAATGGCTGAACATAGATGTTGGAGATTAGTTTGTTGGTTCTATCAATGACAGGATTTTTTGGCAAACAATTTCACCTGCTATTTGGAAATGCAATTTATTAGGTTAGTTAAGGGGAAAAAAACCTTAATTTCAGGTTGGTTGAAATTGATCTTACCTGTGAAGTTCCTTTGTGCAGGAAGTGGTCTCATTGAGTTAAAGAGTTTTGTGCTGCCTTTTGTTATAGTAACCAGCAACCCCTTATCTCAGAAGCTTGATCACAACAAGTATTTATATCTTTCTCACTCTACCTGCAGAATCCTGTCAGCAACAGGGCCTGTTCATCATGGTGACTCAGGGACCAAATCTCAACATGTGTTTCTGTGATCACTACAATAGGAGAGAAGAGAAACATGAATAATGCACTTGCTCTCAAAGGACTTGCCTGGAAGTGAGAAGTATCATTTTTACCCACAATTCATTGGCCAATCTAAATTACCTATCTGTATCTAATGCCAAAGGACATGGAAGTACAATCCTATCATATCTCTGGAAGACAAACCAGAATGTTTAGAACAACCCTAATGGCTAATCCCCTTTTGGTCACCAAATATTTAATTCACTGTATTTATGACATGCAAAATATACTCACCCACTCCCTAAGGAAGAAAACCTCAAAATCCCATACAATTATGGCATGAAGTACATAATCTGAGACCTTTGAGTAAGATGTGGTAGTTTCAAATTATGATGCTACTTCTACCTGTACCTGTGAAATGTAATATATATATTTATAATGGTAGCATAGGAAAACAAGATAATTGTAATAAATACTCTCCTTGGGAGAAATGGCAGATACACAGCAAATAGGGTTCTGCAGGAATCCTGCTGGGGAGAATTTTTGAGGGCCACCTTCCTTAACGAATGTTATCTAATTACACCTTGATTTTGAGATACTTCTTTTGCTCACTGTTCTTCGTGGCCCCTGGCTACGCCTTTTGGAAGAGTCTTTCTTTTCATTTTCCTCTTTGGCTGAATCTGAAACAGACGTTGAGGAATATGCCTTTCAGGACTAAGCAATTTTCTCACCCCGGTTTCTGATGGTGGACAAGGAGAAGTGCAAGGGTTGTTTTAAATCTCAAAAAAATTACAGTCTCTTTTGGTCTAGGTAGGTGGCTCAAACACAGCTCTCCTAAAAATTTAGTAGAGTTTTTAACCTGTTTGACTCTTGTCTGCTCTACTTGCCAATGACCATGTTATAATTCTTTTTGAGACATGGTTCTACCATGCTTTCTCTCAATTGTAAATGTGTGTACTTTGAACTTACTAAACTTTGTTGAGAGAATCACACTTCATCTCTTTTCCCTGAGCCATTTTGACCAATTGAAAAGATTTTCTGGGTGCCTCTCAGCAAATCAACCAGCAAAATCAATACCCTAGGAACTGTTAGAAATGCAAATGATCATGCCCTGCCCTTGATCTGCTGACAAAAACAGAAACTCTGGTTTTATATATAAAACCAGTTAGGTCCTGTACCCATCATGTTGCAACTAACTGGTATATAGACCCCTTGCAAGAGGCCTTGGGGTAAACATAATGGAGTGGTAATTACACTAGAAAATGTCCTTGAATATGTGGTCTTAGGCTTGTCACTTGGCATCTCTGAGTTTTCTTTCCTGAAATTCTATTTCAGACAAAACCTTGTGTACTGTATAAATGTTTACTAAGTGCCTTCACATTGTTTTCCTTCCTTTAATCCCTGGTGGCTGAGGTTAAAGCGTCTGCCTCTGATGCAGGAGACCCGGGTTCGATCCCTGGGTCAGGAAGATCCCCTGGAGAAGGAAATGGTAACCCACTCCAGTATTCTTGCCTAGAGAATCCCGTGGACAGAGAAGCCTGGTAGGCTACAGTTCACGGGGTCGCAAAGAGTCGGACACGACTGAGCGACTTCACTCACTCACTCACTTAATCCACAGATACCTTGGTGAGGACGTTGTTAGTATTCCTGTTTTAAATGAGGAAACCAGAGCTCAAAGAGACTAAATGACTTGCCTAACATTTCCTAGCAAATGACTGAGTGAGTCAAGGTTCTCAGTTTTATTTTCCTGTATGTGTTCTGCTCCCACCATGACTGCTCCCAGTCTCAGGGTTAAAACTTTTAAGTTCCATTGAACACATATAATGTATTACTATATTTGCATCATTTTTTATCATAAACCAAATTGTCACAGAGTGATGATAATCCATGACCAGAATTTTGCCATCTGATTTACATAATTCTTCACATTTAAAGGACTAACAGACCTTGAAATAAGGCTATATTCTCCTTAAATTATTGCAGTAACAGGCAGCATGAAACAATTCAGAGAGTATAGAAATTTTACAAGTGCTATTTCTGTCGTTCCAACCAAGTATAGTCAAATAAACTTACTTTAAAAAGAATTTCTCCTATCCTCAAGAAAAATATGAGCAAAAGCTAGTTTTGAGCTGTTAAATGTTTAGGACAAATCAATAATGTTTTGAATTAGAATTCTTTGATGCAGAATATGACAGCCAAATTAGGAAGAAAAATTTCCCACACTTGAGATTCATGTTACAACTAAGGTTGTCTCTTCCTCATTAAGTGAAAATAATTGAAAATATTTTTTAATTAAATGCTTATGTCTTCTATCTGAAGTTTTACTGTTTTCAGAGGAAATGCAATGAGAATTATTTGGTCTGTGACCTAAATCAGTGCATAGGAAGCATTTTTCTCAAGGGAGATTCTCAAAGAAGGGGTGGGCTATTTTGTTCTTAAGTTTCTAGTTTTCTAGATAGTGAGTATGCAGACAAATTACATTTTCTCTGTTGTGTTTATGTCTTGGGTTTCACTAATAGACATTAGTACTTTTTTGCACTTTTTTTTAATGTCAGTTACTTAAAATAAATTGAAAACATTTGTTAAAGCTAAGACTAGGATGTTGGCTTTTCAGATAACCTATTGGAATTTCAAAGCTTTTGCCTCTGAGATGCTATTGGCAAGAACAATTTCATGAAATCAGAAAAAAAATTTTTAAACATTATGTTGGCATGGATACACATAGTTGGAAATTTGCTCACTAAGATCAACTTTTGTTGTTTTTATTTTAGTTACTCATCTCTTGAATATTTTCTCTTCCTGATTCATTTTCCAAATTGTAGTAGAGTCTGCCAGATGTGCATCTGAATACTGCCCTGCCCCCTTCTCCCACTATAACTAAAGACACATGGCTGGTCAGCTATTTTGCATGCCCTTGCTTTTCTTGCTATTTGGATGTGTGATAAATTTACTCAAATAGAATATAAGTAGTCTTGACCTGTGAATACCTTCCACAATGCTTCTCCAAGATGATAGCCCATCTCCAAGGTAGTTCTCAATGATTCTTGATTCCTGGTATTTATGTCCCTGTGTAATCCTTTCCTCCACTGAATATAAGTGAAAATTGCTCTACTGCTACTGCTAAGTTGCTTCAGTTGTGTCCGACTCTGTGCGACCCCATAGATGGCAGCCACCAGGCTCCACCGTCCCTGGGATTCTCCAGGCAAGAACACTGGAGTGAGTTGCCATTTCCTTCTCCTATGCATGAAAGTGAAAAGTGAAAGTGAAGTTGCTCAGTCATGTCCGACTCTTCACGACCCCATGGACTGCAGCCTACCAGGCTCCTCTGTCCATGGGATTTTCCAGGCAAGAGTACTGGAGTGGGTCGCTCAGTCATGTCTAACTCTTTGCAACCCCTTGGACTATATAGTCAGTGGAATTCTCCATGCCAGAATACCTGAGTGGGTAGCTTTTCCCTTCTCCAGGGGATCTTCCCAACCCAGGGATTGAACCTAGGTATCTGCATTGCAGGTGGATTCTTTACCACCTGAGCCACAAGGGAAGTCCCAGGATACTGGAGTGGGTAGCCTATCCCTTCTCTAGCAGATCTTCCTGACAGTAATTGAACCGGGATCTCCTGCATTGCAGGCAGATTCTTTACCAGCTGAGCTACCAAGGAATCCCACTGCTGAATATAGCTGACCTATATATTGCAAAAGAGATAGAATATGATTTCCAAGTCTAGATCATAAAAGATGTGACTTTCTTCTGGCCCTTTTAGATTACTTTCTCTGAGGGAAGCCAGCTGCCACACCATGAGGATATTTAAATAGTCCTAGAGAGAGGCCTGTGTGACAAGAAGCTGAGGCCACCTGCCCACAACCAGCATTAACTGAGCCACAATGAAAGCCCTAGTTGCCTGTAGTTACAACAGATATCTGACTGTTAAGTCATGAAAGATCTTGAGACAGAACCATTCACCTAAAGCCACTCCCAAATTTCTGACCTGCAAAAACTATGAAATAGTCAATCTTACGGTTTTGATTTAAGCTTCTGAGTTTGTTATGCAGCAGTCTATAGCTGATATAGCAAATCCACTGGATGGCAATGCCCATGACAATCTTAGAAGCCACATGTTGAAAGGTTTAGAGTGGTAATCAGCTCAAGTTCCTGGGTGCCCTTGTAGGGAAGAGCTTTCTCTGCTAGTTTCTCAGCTTCCTACCTCAACCTGGATTATTGAGAGAGAAAGAAATTTCTTTAGAGCCATTACATTTTGTGGTCTAAATTTTATAATGGTTCAGTCTTTCCTAACTAATACATCAGCTTTGTATTCTATTATTTCTTACTTTAAGCCTTATGTATATATGAGGATATTATTCCTCTGAGTAAGGATTACTATTGGAATAATAGTAATTCTTCAAGTAGTTCTTTAAACACTATCAAAAACATTTTATTGTTTAAAAGGCATGTGATTAAATATTCAATGCATATTCTTCACCTGAAAATTCTATTTTATTTGACTAGTGCTGTATGTTGACTACCACAGTGGCAGATCTCCTTTACGTGCTAGAAGCACCTAACCCCAGCTCCTGTGGGAGGTGGCTCTTAGAGGTTTACAGCTAGCCTTCTTCTCCAGAAAATTTCCATCAACCAATGGGAACCAACTCACTCAGGAAATTATGGCCTTTCCATATATGACCCACAACCAGTGGTCAAATAAGATGATGTATCAAAATCCAGCCCTATTGCCAAAAAGGATGACAGGCCTGTGGTGCTGTTTATATCCAGAGCCCTCCCCTATGTAAATTTGGCCAAGGCTACACATTATCTAATACCAAGTCCTTGCTTGGCAGTTCTTTTGCTTCCCTGCTGTGCTCCTTTCCCTCCTTTACAAGTTTTTCCCAAAGAATGTTCCCTCAATAATCCACATGCACCCAAATCCCTATCTTAGATTCTACTTCTGGGGAATTTGATCTAAGACTACCTATTTCCATGAAACTGAACAGGAGAGATGAGGTCTTCTCAGTTATTTACATCACTGATATATTGGCTTTATGAGTGAAGAAAATGTATTCTCAATCTGTAAAAACGTTAGTAAATGGAAACCTTAATTAAACAGAGTCAGCAAATCAGAATGGAGAGTTCTCATGCCCTAGGACAATAGTAGAACCCAACATGAAGAAGAAGGACTCTTATTTCCTGGCAAAAACTCAGCCAATGAAAGCCCTTTGTTTACTGTAACCCTCCCAGCTTCTTTTCCCCTCTATAAAGGAGTTCTCCTCTTGTCATGCAGAACTTGCACATAGCTTACTATTGTTGCAGACCCTGAACTAGATCTTTGCTGGAGAAATATCTTGGCATTCTGTTTGTCTTAGGTCACAAGACAAGTTCAAAACCTTGGAAAAGATGTAAAAACATAAAAACGAGAGAGAAAAATTAAGAAAGCCAAAAGCTGATAATCTTCAGATATCAACAAAATTCATAAATTCTAAAACTGATCAAGAAAAAGATGTAACATAAATGACTAATATCAGAAATAAAAGAGAAGTTATCACTGTAAATGCTACAGACATTAAAGGACAATAAGATAATATTAGAAAACTCTGTATCCAAAAATCTGATGACTTAAAGTGGGCAAATTCTTGAAAAAATGCAGTTTACCAAAGTCAGCAAAGATTAAGCAGAAAATACTAATAGTCCTTTATCTATTAAATAACTTAATATATTGTCAAAAACTTGCCATAACAGAGAAATCTAAATTCAGATGGTTCACTGGTGAATTCTATTATAATATCAAGCAGTCACTGAAGAAATAACATTCATCTTACAAAAGTTCTTATGTAAAATACAGAAGGGAGGAGTATCTTCCTGCTTGCTTGTAACCATACCTGATCTTAAAACCTGACAAGACAAGAAAAGAAATTTATCTACCAATACTTTCATGAACACAGAATCAAAATCCTTGAAAAAATTGGTTAATTGATTCTAACAATATGTAACAGGAATAATATACCATGATAATTCAAGAAAGATCTAGCCCAAGAATGCAAGGTTGGTTTAAGACTCAAAAGTCAATCACTATAACCACAGTAACAGAACAAAGAAGACAAAAAAAGAGATCACTTCCATATATGAATAAAAAGCGTTTGTGAAAATACACTACACACTTATCCTTTAGCAAACTAGAAATAAGAAGGAGCTTTCTCAAGCTCATAAAAACCTAAGCTGATACCACACTTAGTGGTCATGCTAACCAAGTCCAAGCTCGTACTCTTCTCTGCATGACAGGCCAATACATTGACAGATGAAGTACTGGAGCATTTATTTGGAGTATTGGAGTATTTATTTGGAAAGCCAGCAGACTGAGAAGATGATAGACTAATGTTATAGAGAATCATCTTATCCAAGTTAGAATTCTGGCTTTTTTTCATACTAAAAGGGGAAGAGGAATGCCTGGCTGTTTAGAACTTCTTGGTGCTGGTCAGACCCTAGAGAAGATGTGATAAACCTTTTTTCTTGCAGCTGTCCTTGTAAATCTGGGCACAGTATTCCTCTCAACCTCCAACAAGACATGTTATTCTCTGTTATGCAACATTTTAGTCTCTATATGAATGACCTAAAGAATGGACTATCATGTATGTTTCAGTCTAAAGGTAACACAAAAGTGCAGAGCCAGTATGACTAAGCCCAGGCAACAGAGCACAAAGGTTAGTCAGTTCTGTTAGTCACACGTTGAATGCTTTCCTCCTAAAATTGGGAACAAGAACTTCCTACCTTCCCACCTTCTATTCAAATTGTAGTGGAGGTCCTATCTAGGTAGCAAAGCAAGGGGAAAAAAAGAAGTAAAAGAAGAGGTAAAACTCTCTGCATATTTTTTAAAAATTATGCTTTTCAATTTATTTTACCAAGGTTGTGAGTAAAATAAATGGAATTGTTTAAATGTTTTTGAGTTCAAATGAACTTTCCTTTTGAGTTAGAGTTTTTTGTTTCTTAGGGATTATGTCATAGGTTACTCTAATTACAGTATTCCCTGGTAGCTAAGATGGTAAAGAATCTGCCTTCAATAGGGAGACCCAGGTTTGATCCCTGGGTCAGGAAGAGTCCCTGGAGAAGGCATTGGCTACCTACTCCAGTATTCTTGCCTGGAGAATTCCATGGACAGAGGAACCTGGTGGGCTACAGTCCATGGGGTTGCAAAGAATCAGACACGACTGAAGAACTAACACTTTCAGTACTCAATTATGTCATCAGTCAATTCAGTCGCTCAGTCGTGTCCAACTCTTTGCGACCCCATGAATTGCCATAGATTATTCTAATTACAGTTGCATAACTAAACCTAGGCAAAACTGTGAGATAATAGACATTTATTTTAGTGTCTTTCTATCTTTTGGAGCTTTAAGCATATCTTTCATCCATTCTGATACCTCTTTGTGTGTCCTAACCACGTAGTGTCCTGAGGCAGTACATCCTTCCAGTGTCTCTTAATAATATCTAACTCTTCAAAATAAATTCCTGAGAGAAATAAAGAACAATGAGTCAGAGGCAAAATTAAATCCTTTGAAAGATAATATAGGAAAACATTTTCAAGACAGCAGAGTATAGGATTTCTTGAAGCATAAAATGCTAAACACAGAGAAAAAAGGTGATATGTAAACTACATTAAAATTAAGGATTTCTGATCATCAAAAGACATCATCGACAAGGAAAGAACTATAAGATATTTATAGCATATTGCTGAGGTCTAATACTTAGAATATATAAGAGCTGCTACAGATCAATAAGAAAATGGCAAAATACTTAGTGAATAAAAAGCAAGAGACTTGACCAAATCTTTTACAAAAGAAGAAACTTAAATGGCCCATGAACACATGAAAACATGTTCAACCTAATCACTTATGAAGAAAATGCAACCATAATGAGATAGCATTTAATACCAACCCAGGGATCAAACCTAGGTCTCCCGCATTGCAGGCAGATTCTTTATCAGCTGAGCCATAAGGGCTTCCCTGGTAGCTCAGTGGGTAAAGAATTGCCTGCAGTACAGGAGACCTGGGTTCAATCCCTGGGTCCAGAAAATCTCCTGGAGAAGGAAATGGCTACCCACTCCAGTACTCTTGCCTGGAAAATCCCATGGATAGAGGAGCATGGTAGGCTGAAGTCCATGGGGTTGCAAAGAGTCGGGCTGACTGAACAACTAACACACACACACAGTCATATTAACAAAAATTTGAGCACTTGTATTACTAGGAACTCAGGCAATGGCAACCCACTCCAGTACTCTTGCCTGGAAAATCCCATGGGCAGAGGAGCCTGGTAGGCTGCAGTCCATGGGGTCACAAAGAGTCAGACACGACTGAGCGACTTCACTTTCACGCATTGGAGAAGGAAATGGCAACCCACTCCAGTGTTCTTGCCTGGAGATTCCCAGGAACAGGGGAGCCTTGCCTCTGTGGTCGCACAGAGTCAGACACGACTGAAGTGACTTAGCAGCAGCAGCAGCTGTGCTGGTAAGAGTATAAATGAGCATAAAAACTTTTAAAAATAGCTTGGCATTACTTTATAAAGGTGAATAGAGGCACACATTACAGCCTAAGAATTCCACTCCTAGTATATACCCAGTAACTCTTCCTCATGTTCATTAGGAGATATACAGAGAACATTCATAGAATAATTATTAATCATAGCACTTGTATTAGTCAAGGTCCTTCAGAGCAACAGAACTGATCAGATTCTATGTGTGTATATCTATGTATACATACACACACAGGTATTTTAAGGAATTGGCTCATGCCATTCTGGAGGCTTGGCAAGTCCAAAATTTGATGGGGGAGTCAGTATACTGGAGACTCAGGAAATAGCTACAGTTTGAGTCCAAAGACAGTCTGCTGGTGAACCAGAAAGAGTCAATGTTGCAGATAAAGTGCAGTCTGCTGGCAGATTTCCCTCTTGCTCAGGAAAGGTCAGTCTTTTGTTCCATTCAGGCTTCCAGCTGATTGAATGAGATCTACTCACATTATGGAGGGCAATCTGCCTTGCTCAAAGTTCAACAATTTGAATTTAAATATCATCCCAAAACACCCACACAAAAGCATCTAAAAATCTGGGCACAGTGACCCAGCCAAGTTAACACAAAAAATTAACCATCACAGCCCCCAAACTAGAAACAATCTAAATGTCCATCAGTGGTAGATTAGATGAATAAATTATGGTTTACACATACAATAAATGCTACATTACTGTTGTGGTTAGCAGAATTCTAAGTTGGCCCCCATAATCTCTACCCCTGCTATTATACTGTACATAATCTCTACTTGAATGCAGGCAGAATATATGACTTGCTTCTGAGAAAACATGACAAAGATCATGGGATGTTCCTCTCTTGACTAGATTATTTTGTATGGCAAGATGAAGGAATATCACTCCATGATTGGTGCAAGAAAATGCTTTATGTCAACAATCTGAATGAAATTGAAAGTTGATCCTTCCCCAGTTAAGCCTTCAGATGAGAATATAGCCTGGCTGAAAACAGGGGAGCCTTGCCTCTGTGGTCGCACAGAGTCAGACACGACTGAAGTGACTTAGCAGCAGCAGCAGCTGTGCTGGTAAGAGTATAAATGAGCATAAAAACTTTTAAAAATAGCTTGGCATTACCTTATAAAGGTGAATAGAGGCACACATTACAGCCTAAGAATTCCACTCCTAGTATATACCCAGTAACTCTTCCTCATGTTCATTAGGAGATATACAGAGAACATTCATAGAATAATTATTAATCATAGCACTTGTATTAGTCAAGGTCCTTCAGAGCAACAGAACTGATCAGATTCTATGTGTGTATATCTATGTATACATACACACACAGGTATTTTAAGGAATTGGCTCATGCCATTCTGGAGGCTTGGCAAGTCCAAAATTTGATGGGGGAGTCAGTATACTGGAGACTCAGGAAATAGCTACAGTTTGAGTCCAAAGACAGTCTGCTGGTGAACCAGAAAGAGTCAATGTTGCAGATAAAGTGCAGTCTGCTGGCAGATTTCCCTCTTGCTCAGGAAAGGTCAGTCTTTTGTTCCATTCAGGCTTCCAGCTGATTGAATGAGATCTACTCACATTATGGAGGGCAATCTGCCTTGCTCAAAGTTCAACAATTTGAATTTAAATATCATCCCAAAACACCCACACAAAAGCATCTAAAAATCTGGGCACAGTGACCCAGCCAAGTTAACACAAAAAATTAACCATCACAGCCCCCAAACTAGAAACAATCTAAATGTCCATCAGTGGTAGATTAGATGAATAAATTATGGTTTACACATACAATAAATGCTACATTACTGTTGTGGTTAGCAGAATTCTAAGTTGGCCCCCATAATCTCTACCCCTGCTATTATACTGTACATAATCTCTACTTGAATGCAGGCAGAATATATGACTTGCTTCTGAGAAAACATGACAAAGATCATGGGATGTTCCTCTCTTGACTAGATTATTTTGTATGGCAAGATGAAGGAATATCACTCCATGATTGGTGCAAGAAAATGCTTTATGTCAACAATCTGAATGAAATTGAAAGTTGATCCTTCCCCAGTTAAGCCTTCAGATGAGAATATAGCCTGGCTGACACTTTGATTACTACCTGTAAGACTCCAAGGAAAGGACCAAGTTAAGTCACACCTGGACTCTTGACCCTGTGGAAACTGAGATAATAAATTATGTCGTAAGTCATTAAATTTGTGGCAATTTGTTATACAGCATATAAAACTATTCCTACTATACAGAAATAAAACTCAATAAATTATAGCTATATGTATCAACATAAATTAATCTTATAAACATGATATTGAGTCAGGAAGAATACAGACAGTATAATTCCATTTACATGATGTCTGGAAACAGATAAAACCCAATCAATGTGTAATTTAGGCGGGCATACATAAAGGGTAAAATTATAAAGAAAAGCAAAGGAAAAAAAAAATCACAGAAGTGGGAGAGTAGGTTATGTAGGTTACTTCTAGAAGAGAGTACAGAACCCACACAGAGCTTCTAAAATATTAACAATGTTCTATTTCCTAGCAAGAGTTCAGTTTATAGTTACATATATGCTATTCAGTATGAATACTATGTTTAGCAATGAAGCTAATATAGTATTAAAATTTTTTAATTTATAAAATATACGAAAAACATTCCTATATTTGTGGCCAGCTCCCCCACAACCTTCCAGCCCAGTCCCTCCCCTTATGGTGGTGTGATTTGAAGTCTGCTGCTGCTGCTCAGATAAACCTAAATTCAAATCTTAATTCAGTCACTTTCTTGCTGTATGATCTTAATGCAGAACCGTAAGATCAACATCCAGACTCTAGACTTTCCAGATGAAAGAACTATACTGGAACAATAACTGAAAAATCATCACCTTGTTTAATAAAAAAGTAAAATTAACAGTTATGAGTTCTAGCTATGCACATATAAATACTATATGTATATTTTTTAACTATAAAAGACTCTGTGAAAAATACCGCTGGTAGCTTGATAGGGATTGCATTGAATCTGTAGATTGCTTTGGGTGGTATACTCATTTTCACTATATTGATTCTTCCAATCCATGAACATGGTATATTTCTCTATCTATTAGTGTCCTCTTTGATTTCTTTCACCAGTGTTTTATAGTTTTCTATTTATAGGTCTTTAGTTTCTTTAGGTAGATATATTCCTAAGTATTTTATTCTTCTGGTTGCAATGGTGAATGGAATTGTGTCCTTAATTTCTTTTTCTACTTTCTCATTATTAGTGTATAGGAATGCAAGGGATTTCTGTGTGTTGATTTTATATCCTGCAACTTTACTATATGCATTGATTAGCTCTAGTAATTTTCTGGTCGAGTCTTTAGGGTTTTCTATGTAGAGAATCATGTCATCTGCAAACAATGAGAGTTTTACTTCTTCTTTTCCAATTTGGATTCCTTTTATTTCTTTTTCTGCTCTGATTGCTGTGGCTAAAACTTCCGGAACTATGTTGAATAGTAGCAGTGAAAGTGGGCACCCTTGTCTTGTTCCTGACTTAAGGCAAATGCTTTCAATTTTTCACCATTGAGGATAATGTTTGCTGTGGGTTTGTCATATATAGCTTTTATTATGTTGAGGTATGTTCCTTCTATTCCTGGTTTCTGGAGAGTTTTTATCATAAATGGATGTTGAATTTTGTCAAAGGCTTTCTCTGCACCTATTGAGATAATCACATGTCTTTTATTTTTCAATTTGTTAATGTGGTGAATTACATTGATTGATTTGCGGATATTGAAGAATCCTTGCATCCTTGGGATAAAGCCCACTTGTTCATGGTGTATGATATTTTTAATGTGTTGTTGGATTCTGATTGCTAGAATTTTGTTAAGGACTTTTGCATCTATGTTCATCAGTGATATTGGCCTGTAGTTTTCTTTTTTTGTGGCAGAAAGAAAACCACCAATACAGTATACTAACACATATATATGGAATTTAGAAAGATGGTAATGATAACCCTGTATGCGAGACAGCAAAAGAGATGCAGATGTACAGAACAGACTTTTTGACTCTGTGGGAGAGGGAGAGGGCGGGATGATTTGGAAGAATGGCATTGAAACATGTATAATATCATATAAGAAATGAATCGCCAGTCTAGGTTCGATGCAGGATACAGGATGCTTGGGGCTGGTGCACTGGGATAACCCGGAGGGATGGTATGGGGAGGGATGTGGGAGGGAGGTTCAGGAGTGGGAACTTATGTACACCTGTGGTGGATTCATGTTGATGTATGGCAAAGCCAATACAGTATTGTAAAGTAAAAAAAAAAAAAAAAGACCCTGATGCTGGGAAAGATTGAGGGCAGGAGGAGAAGGGGATGACAGAGGATGAGATGGTTGGATGGCATTGCCAACTCAATGGACATGAGTTTGGGTAGGCTCCGGGAGTTGGTGTTGGACAGGGAGGCCTGGCATGCTGTGGGTCATGGGGTCGTAAAGTGTCAGACACGACTGAGCGACTGAACTGAACTGAACAGTATACAGAGACTGGTACTCAAATGTTGCTGATAGCATTACAAATCAATATGATCTTTCAGTGGAGTATGTTTAACCATGTTAGAAGAATGAAATGAGATACTAAAATATTACCATTCTTTGACCCAGGATTTCTACTTTTGAAAATTTAAGATTATTTAAGAAAATAATCTCAAAAAGTCATACTCAAGCCAATGTGTACAATAACATTTAAGGAAGAAATGTTTATGAAAACAAAACTTAAAACAATTCAAATTCCTTATACATTGTAAATTATCAAAGGAGAATGCACTGACAGTTAAGATTAATGTGATAAATATGTGCCTGGTATTGGCATATGGATATTCTAAACAACATCAAATGAGCAAGCAGAACTAAACATGCATTCACCCACTGTCTGTATGATTAAAAATATCTGCAGAAGCACTGGAAATATCAGAGATAGTTAAAACAATGTAAATAGCTATATTTGGTTGATGGAAATGTTGAAATGATTATGATTTTTAAAATAAATGGGTACATATGTAATCTGAAGGAATATATTTAATGGGTGGAATTTCAGGCTGTGTTATAGACAGATGGTGAAACTATTTGTGCAGAAGGTGGGGGTGGGTAGGGGAAAGGGGAACCTAAAATTTCACCACATGGAAAGTTTCTATAATCAGAGGTTTTTCTCTGGGTTGTGCAGGCTGTGAAGCCAAAAGGGGAGAATCATACAGAAGAGTTCTCAAAGGGAAAAAACTGGAAGAACTATACTTAGAAAAATGTGATGGTGAGTTCATTTCTCTTTAGGGTATTAACTGTTTTCTTTTCCTTTGGTTCTTTTACTTTTTTTTTTAAGCAATTGCAGCTTAATAATTTTCTTCAGTGTATGAGAAACAAATTTCCAAGGTGAATCTGAATCCTGTGTGCCTTAGTCTGAATCATTTGTTTCATTTCAACATGAGAGATGTCTGAAAAGTGTTATCAGTGGAAGAACATAATCAATCATTCATAGAATGGTACTCAGTTACTTTGATATAAAGGTAATTCTTTTATATATAAAAGTGTTATTTTATATCAAAAGTTTACATATAAAAATTTTGATATAAAGGTGTTGTAAGTCTTATCTCAATAAGTAATTTTAGTAAATTAAAACCAAAAAACAAGTGAAGTGCCATTCCCAACCACAGGCATAAAACAAGGCCAGGGAGCCAGAGGAGAGAGTTGCATGGCTATTGCAGCTTTTGAATTAGAGCAGATTAGAAACAAGGAGGAAGGCATGGCCTCCTTGATCCAAACCAAAGTAAAGTTGTTCTGCTTAGAAAGAATGTGAATACAGATAAAAGTGTATGAATCCATGAACACTATGATAACTTCCAACACTTCTCTCGGTTTCTCCAGTTATAAAATAAAATGAGAATTAACACCCTCTTTCCTCCATTCCCACACCACCATTCATACATATGGAACATATGACTTTAGGTTAGGGAAATCACTGATATTTTTTTCTTTAAAACATTATGTACAGAAGTTGTCCCTGCTGTCAAGTGGTCTATTATACTTTAATTGAGAATACCCTCTGTTTCTTAAGAGGTATGAGTTTTCTACCCAAGTATTTTTAGAGAGCTTTTTAAGTCACAAAGAGTGATGAAACAGTGAATCCATTTTTAAACTTAGTTTTCCATGGTATTAAATTTGTTAAGACAAATATACCACATAGACAATCAGTTTTTACCTTTAAGCAGCTCATGACTTTTAAAAAATGCTTTTAATATCACAAGGTCTACGATGTAATCTCCCTAATAAGATCACTTGATATCAGGTTGCTCAAATGTGCACATGACCTTTCAAATAGAATTCCATCTCTTAATGCCAAAACTGTCACACAAGTAGTCATAACTTGGGGTTAAATTTCATATACATTATCTGAGAAGTCTACATACTACTAACAAAAAAATTTCAAAAACCCTCTCATTCTCTTGTTTCCAGATATATCTCGATATATTTTTCTCTTAAATTGCAGTATCTACAAAGCCCTTTAGAATCTAAAGTTTAGATAATGTCACAAACTATTCAAAGGAATTAGTAAGTCTTTCCAGCAGCTGTTCTTCCGTTTCCCTTGGCAGCATCAAGTGGCAGGCACAGGCAGTACCCAAATCCATCTAATGTTAGGTGTGACTCTGAGAGAACATAGATGACCTTACTGGAGTAGTGGGTCTGATGCTCTGAGGAATGATCAAGTAGTGGAGCTATACATTGACTGCCCATATCATCCTTGCACCAAGCTTCATTTGATGTATTGTCTGAATTTTTTTTTTTTTTTTTTGAGATAACAGTTTGCAGGAAGAGAGAACAGCTCAGGATGAAAGTCCTAATGTTGGACAGATCTAGATTCAGATTCTGGTTCATTACATCAGCTCCTTCAAAGCTCTGTTTACTTGTCTGTAACATGAAAATACAAACAATACTCATTCCACAGGGTTATTTGAGAATGCAAAGGACAACCTATAAACAGCTTATCTGGCATAAAAATAGAAGCTCAAGATGTGTTAGTCCTTTTCCTTGCATTTGTCTGGATCATGCTGGTCTTTCTTAATGAATATATAGTTCATGTTCAATTATAGCCTTCTGAGATTCTTTACAGTCTAATTTATGAGATGCAATTGATAACACTGTGCTCTATGAGGTTAATTTAAGGACTGAGTATAGAGTTTCCCTGGTGCTGCTTGGTTCATTACACAGATATTCAAGTTCATGGTTCTGTCACTGTGCAGAGCATAAATACATAATCCATCAACATTTTTATGTCATTTTGTATGGGTCTTTTTTGTTAGTTACCACTGCTATGGGGTTTTATGCTCATGATCTAAAGATAATCTCACTAGAATTTTGCAGATAAAAAAAGAAGCCTCATAGCAATAACAGGCTGCATAAAACAGATTGAACAAAACTAGACTTTTTATGCAAACTCCTTCCACAATAAGAGGATATGGATCAGGCAGGTTACCATAATCTCTGATGTGACCACACCATAATGGTCCTTTGGACCTGTTCCAGAATGAAGTAGGAAGGTCAGCTTAACAACAACAACAACAAAAAACTAGTTCACCTATAATCCTCAGCAAGCATCATCTGCAATTTGCATGGCCCTTTAATTAAGGGGACCACTAAAATGACAAACTGAAATACAGATGTTGAAATAGAAACTGACGTTCCTTCCTTCTTTTCTTCCTTCCTTTCTTCCTTTCTTTCTTTCCATTTTATCTTTTTACAGAAAGTAACAAGTTATTGAAAAAACACACATTATGATAAGATGAGCTATCAGAGATTGAGGTGACTAGTATTGCTGGATATGCAATCAAGAAATTCCTCTAGGCTTAGCCAAGAGTTAGCTATCAGGAGTGAGACTAGCCCAATCTCTAAATTATGACTGAAATGTGACAAAAAATTTATATGAAGTTCAGCTATTTCATATGATTCAGTTTGCATTTCTTTTGTTAAATTTAACTGGTGATTTTTTAATAACCACTAACTGTTGTGTGATCCAATTGTAATAACATCTTTTTATCTTTCTGTTTGTCTAACCTTCTATCTGTAGATAGGCATAGAGAGATGTCTAGAATAATATTCACTGAATGTTAGCAATGGTTAATTTCTGAGTGATAAGAGGAAGCAAACTTTTGCTTTACTTGTTATACTTTTCTAAATTGCTTAAATTTTTTAAAAAATGAGTATATATCTTTTTTTAAAAAATTGAAGCTTTTATACTTTTAAAAAATAAGATAATCCAAATCAATGATTTTCTGCTTATCCAGCTGCTGGTTAAAAGTGACGAATATGGAATGAGAAGTTACATTGTTAAGCTGTAAAATATTAAGAGAAGAAAGGTGTAAATATTGTAACTACCAGGTGAACCAACAAAATTTAAGATGCAAAGTATCAAAGTCAGAAATCACTAGCAGTCAAAGGAAAGAAATAAGCAAAGGAAAGAAATTAACACTAAGCATGGGAAATACCTAATATCTTGATTTTGCTAAGGCTAATTCCTGCTCAATTGAACAATAAATAAAACATTTACTGTATTATAACACTTGGCTACCAGAGATTCTGGGGAGAAAACCAGCCTTGGAAAAAAAAATAAAGTCCCAGGAACCTGAGACTTGTCCTTGATAGTGATGCAAAAAATGTCTTTTATTTGTGCTTTATTTCAGTGTTTTTGAGGGAGACTTACAGCAGAATGAGAGGAGCTGCATGATATTAGAAACTTTGTAACAGATCATTAGAGTCAACCTTTGGCCAGAAACTACCAACATTCTTCCCTGTGGGCAGACATTATCCAGAAATAACTGAGGTTGTAGAGTGATGTCTTGAACTTCTCACTGTATTACTAAAATTGTGGTTCTAAAAGAGCATCACTCACAGGAAGAGTTACTACAAACAACAGCACCCAGTCAACAAATGCAAAGTACTATTGGTTATACCTTTAGATTACAGCTTGGCAGGAGAAAAATTAACTTAGGTAGCAAATTCACTAATTTAAGTTATCGATTTAAATTGCTTGTGAAACCCATTCATTTATTAAAGACAGATTCATGTCTCAATTTCTTGAAAGTGATAGAAATTGTACAGTAAACTTAAGATGTGTGAAAATCAAATGGAGACACCAGTGTCTTAAATCCAAGCAAACCTTTTTTAAAAGTGTCAGTGAAACCCAACGTGCTGGTGAGAATGTAGAGAAATTGGAACTCTCATACACTTCCTAGCGGGAGTATGAATTTGTACAACCACTTTGGAAAACCAGCAATATCTCCTAAAGCTGACCATACACATACGCTATGACCCAGCCATTCTACTCCTCAGTTCAGTTCAGTTCAGTCGCTCAGTCATGTCTGACTCTTTGTGACCCCATGAATCGCAGCACACTAGGCCTCCCTGTCCATCACCAACTCCCGGAGTTCACTCAGACTCACGTCCATCAAGTCAGGGATACCATCCAGCCATCTCATCCTCGGTCATCCCCTTCTCCTCCTGCCCCCAATCTCTCCCAGCATCAGAGTATTTTCCAATGAGTCAGCTCTTCACATGAGGAGGCCAAAGTACTGGAGTTTCAGCTTCAGCATCATTCCCTCCAAAGAAATCCCAGGGCTGATCTCCTTCAGAGTGGGCTGGTTGGATCTCCTTGCAGTCCAAGGGACTCTCAAGAGTCTTCTCCAAACACCACAGTTCAAAAGCATCAATTCTTCGGCACTCAGCTTTCTTCAAAGTCCAACTCTCACATACGTACATGACCACTGGAAAAACCGTAGCCTTGACTAGACGGACCTTTGTTGGCAAAGTAATGTCTCTGCTTTTGAAAATGCTATCTAGGTTGGTCATAACTTTTCTTCCAAGGAGTAAGCGTCTTTTAATTTCATGGCTGCAATCACCATCTGCAGTGATTTTGGAGCTCCAAAAAATAAAGTCTGACACTATTTTTCCACTGTTTCCCCATCTATTTCCCATGAAGTGATGGGACCGGATGCCATGATCTTCGTTTTCTGAATGTTGAGCTTTAAGCCAACTTTTTCACTCTCCTCTTTCACTTTCATCAAGAGGCTTTTTAGTTCCTCTTCACTTTCTGCCTTAAGGGTGGTGTCATCTGCATATCTGAGGTTATTGATATTGCTCCCAGCAATCTTGATTCCAGCTTGTACTTCTTCCAGCCTAGCGTTTCTCATGATGTACTCTGCATAGAAGTTAAATAAGCAGGGTGACAATATACAGCCTTGACGATCCTTTTCCTATTTGGAACCAGTCTGTTGTTCCATGTTCAGTTCTAACTGTTGCTTCCTGACCTGCATATAGGTTTCTCAAGAGGCAGGTTAGGTGGTCTGGTATTCCCATCTTTTTCAGAATTTTCCACAGTTTATTGTGATCCACACAGTCAAAGGCATTGGCATAGTCAATAAAGCAGAAATAGATGTTTTTCTGGAACTCTCTTGCTTCTTCCATGATCCAGTGGATGTTGGCAATTTGATCTCTGGTTCCTCTGCCTTTTCTAAAACCAGCTTGAACATTTGGAAGTTCATGGTTCAAGTACTGCTGAAGCCTGGCTAGATATACACTTACCAGAAATGCCTATGTATGTATTGCAAATGACATATAAGCTTGTGTATAGCACAAGCTTATAGCAGCACTTTTTCTAATGGCCTCAAAATGTAAATGATCCAAGTGCTCAGCAACAGTAGAATAAATAAGCAACAACATGGTCACACAATGGAATACTGTATTGGAGAGAATGAACAAACTCGATACACCAATGTGAGTGAATCTCATAAACATAATGTTGATCAAAAGAAGCCAGACACAATGTAGTTTATAATGTGAGTCTATTTGCATAAATTGCAAGAATAGGCAAAACAAATCTGTGATGTTAAAAGTCAGGATAGTGGTTATCCTTGGGGTTAAAATTGTGAGAGGAGCATGAGGGAGATTTCTGGGGGCTGATGATGTTCTACTTCTTGCTCTGGGTACTGGTTAGACATGTCTGTTCAATTTGTGAAAATTGGATGACTGTTACACTTCAGGTGTATGTGCTATTCTATTTATTTGTTGTATTTCAGTAAAAAGTTAAACAACAAAAATGTAAAAATATTCATTTTTTATGATAGGTTTTTATGATAGGTTTAGATTTGTAAGTCTATAGCTATGAATATCATCAGTATTTTTCATTTAGGAAGTATTTGGTCTTTGACAAAAGTACAGGTTAGAAATTCAAATGTACATATGCTTAAAACATTACCATTTATTTTTAAAAGTGATAGTATTGAACATAAATAGACAAAAATTGAATTGCTTTCTCATTTGTCATAAGCAATCTGGCCTTGTTCATTTTTCATTTCTGTATTTAGCTAATATGAAGCATATTTATGTACATGGATGAAAAGGTGATGGTAATTGCAAGAATAATCAAGTGTCAGTAGTAGCCATAATGAAAAATAAGGACCCGTGTAATGAACATTTTGTTGTAATGTTATAATATTGTAGTATTATAATCCAAATGTTATAAATGAAACAAATTGAGTAATACAGTCATCTCCATGAATTTTCACTTGAAATACTGAGACTCAGCTTGTTGCCAGAACTGGGCCTGTGTTCACCAGTGCCAAATAGAAACACAGAGACAGAGTTTTTGATGAAGTAAAAAAGAATAGTTTTTATTGCTTTGCCAGGCAAAGGGGGCCACAGTGGGTGGATGCCCTCAAAACCATGTGACCCACCCTGGAGGACATAGTCAGGATTTTTATAGTATGTGATCAGCTCGTGGACAATTTTTAGATTGGTTGGCATCAAGGTGAAGTTTCAAGCATTATCCATTTTCTGGTTTCAGCCAGTCTAGGGCTATATTCTTGTGGTCAGCAGTTTTCATCTAGAGGGGGGCTGCTTCCTATAAAAACAGTCTAAGAATATGTGTCAAGCCTTTATCTATGTCTTTCTGGGAACTGGGAGTTTGGTGACTCTGCTAGGTGGCAGAAATATATAGTCTAAATTGTTAACAGTTCCCTAGCCCAACAGCAATTCTTCGTTTCTACATCTTTCATTTCCCAATCATTAACTCTCGAGTTAGCATTTTACTTCAACAGACAAGGACACAGGGCCTTGCACACGATTTCAAGCTTTCAGACTCAAAAGCCAAATGGGTAACTTGAATAAGTGAAGTAGGCCAGATGAAATACAGTGGGCTCTAGTGATGGAGTCTGGGAAAACCAGAGAACCCCCCAAAAGTGGTTCTTAGAATATGTCCCCAGACCAGAAATGCATCAGAGACTAAGTAGAAATTCAGATTATCAGAACCTAACCCAGATATACTGAATCAGAAACTGGGGATGGAGCCCAGCACTCTTGTAACAAGATTAATTCTGACACATGCATATGTATGAGAACAATTGATTTAGAGTATTCTAATTCAAATACTTAAAAAATTATGTAAGCTTAAAAAAAATCATCTGGCCAGATTTGGCTACAGGCTACCAATTCATAACATCTGATGAGAATCATATAAGACATAAATTTTGTATGTCACTTCTGTAATTCCCTTTTCTAAGACAAAGAAAGAATGCTTGAATGCATGATACAGGATGCTCGGGGCTGGTGCACTGGGATGACCCAGAGGGATGGTATGGGGAGGGAGGTGGGAGGGGGGTTCAGGATGGGGAACACGTGTACACCTGTGGTGGATTCATGTTGATGTATGGCAAAACCAATACAATATTGTAAAGTAACTAGCCTCCAAATAAAATAAATAAATTTATATTAAAAGAAAGAATGCTTGAAAGTAAGTTTTCTGCCCCCAGGATTCAGGCATATCTGGGCATTCCTGGGGTCTGGTAGAGGTGGGCCCTCTGAAATTCTATTTATAGAATTGCCTCCCAAAAACAGTGAAGCCAATAAAAGAGAGAATCAAGTTACAGAGGTTGCATCAAGGGCAGCAGATGGAGTTGAGGACATCAGATTGTTTGCAGCCCAACCTGGTGGACTCACTCATTTTTTCAACAAATAGCTATTGAACAGCCTGTCCCTGAGCCCTGTGGCCCCAACATGGCTGTAATATAAAATCTAGTAAGAACTAATGGAGCTGAGTTTTTTTTTGTTTGTCTGTTAGTTTTGTTTTATTTGACTAATTTTAGGACACAAGAGTGCACCTATAAATTGTATGAATACTGGTGCCAGGATCAGCAACACTTCCAATGCCTTGAGGCTGGACTTCAGGCTTCCAGACCTCTTTGCACACAGTGGCAGTGCCTTCAGTGGGCGGTGACGACAAAGCTTGGAAGGTTGGCAGCGGTTGCTTTTATCAGGCAAGGAGAACGGGGAACACCTTCTGGCAGCCTAGGGAACGAGCACACTTGAGACCTCCCTGGGCACCCTGATTTAGGAGTAATAGAGGTTGAACCCTCTAGCAGAGGTAAGAGAATGCTATTTTATAGCTATGGCTCTTACTATGTGTAACTTATGTGACACATAGAAGAATGCCCAGTCCTTAATGGAATCTATGGCTTTTTTATTTTCTTGTTTGACTGGGCAACATTTAAAGAAACTATGTGTTGCTTCTTGTAATAAGGTTAAAGTATGTGCTTGCAGTGAACATAGTAGACTTAAAGATCAAATCTCAAACATTTGGTTTTCTTTTTTAAAATAAAAAGCAGCAAGATTATTATAGGCTTTGGGACATAAGGTTTGAAAAATCACAGGATACATTACTAATTTTTTTTTTCTCTCTCAAAACATCCCTATAAAATGAAACAACATTGCTGATGAGCTGTTTTTTTGGCACTAACAAGCAGCTTATTGGAAAGGAAAAAAAAAACTTTGGAAACAGCCACTCCTTTCTTGCCAGAATTTTGAGAGATTGATGCCCTTTTTCTTAACATGTGCAATGCCTATAGGCTGCAGATTTTCGGTTATTTCCTGAAATCCCCAAATGAATTCTATTAAAAACGTATTTGTTATCTTCCATGGAAAATATTTGAAGTCTGGAGACCACAAGTCTCTGTAAGACATAAGGAATTCGCCTAAGTAACCAGTATTTTCCAGAGAGTCAAGTAGTTGCTATACTACACTTAACTCAGTGTTTTATGATACCTAATGAGCGAGATGTGTGGAATGTCAATATTCCAACCAGATAGTAATACCTTGCTGTTTATTTATGTAAAAAATCTGCCTTGCAGATTTCCAGTTTTCTGGTACAGCAATGTTTTGTGTTGTGTTTTTTTTTTTTTTTTCTTCCTTGCTTGCTATTTGTTTGAAATCCATGTTCTAAGCCCAAGCAAATTAAGAGAGTTATTATATTTTGATACCTCAGTTCTAGCCAACCCAGAGTATCCACAGTGGAATGTGAGTTAGTGGGTGGGACAGGGTTCAGGAGACTGGAGTTCTAACCAGCCATGTTTCCCTGGACAAGTCAGTTCTTGCTTTGGGGCTCTGTTTCACTGTTAGTAAAATTGGAGGTGGAACAAATTGGCCCAGAGTTCTGTGACTAGTCCAGAGTTCTGTGACTAGTGTACTGCATTCCTTAACCTCTGGGGATTATTAGAGCTCTCCCTGAATAATCCTAATAACAGATTCAGTATTTGAAGGAGAAAGATTCACCTTGAAGGCTATTGATATTTCATATTTATTTTTTTTAGAGAGAGATCTGGGGGAACTTTCTATATACCTTTGGGTACAAGTGACTAGCATTGTTACCAATCAATCAAAGGCTTGTTTCTATATTAACTCAATAGAACTTAGTTTCCTGGAATACAAATTAACACAGGAATATGAAACGTTTATTTGATTCTGTTTTTAAAATCTTTATTTCCTCCATGCCTCTCCTTCTGACTCTCACCTGGCTTCTTCCCTCTAACCCTTTTTACACATGATTTTATACTTGAATTATCAGCTTAATCCCAAGTACAGCTCTTCTCATGTTACTTTTCTGCTTGAAAACTATTAAAAGCTATTAGGTTTTCTGTTTACTTAAATACAAACTCCTTATGGCACACAAAGCCCTATATTCTCTAACCCAGTGCAGCTTCCCATCCTGTGGCCTGTTACTCCTTTTACCACAGCCTTCCATGCTCCCTGCTCTTTCTTTACATGCCCAGAAATGTTCTGGCTCTCTGCCTTTGTCCCATTGATTCTTGCTTCCTGTTTTTACTTGTTCACATTCTGCTGCTGCTGCTGCTAAGTCACTTCAGTCGTGTCCGACTCTGTGTGACCCCATAGACGGTAGCCCACCAGGCTCCCCCGTCCCTGGGATTCTCCAGGCAAGAACACTGGAGTGGGTTGCCATTTCCTTCTCCAATGCATGAAAGTGAGAAGTGAAAGTGAAGTCGCTCAGTCGTGTCTGACTCAGCGACCCCATGGACTGCAGCCCACCAGGCTCCTCCGTCCATGGGATTTTCCAGGCAAGAGTACTGGAGTGGGGTGCCATTGCCTTCTCCGTGTTCACATTCTACATATTCTTAAAGTTTAAGGCCAGGATTCTGCTACCAGCTTTACTTGATCTCTTCTAAATGTAGGTAGCCTCTTTTTTTCTCTTAACTCCTGTGGCAACTTATTTGTATCTTTCTCATAGCAATGATCACTTTCTACTTTATATTACAGATATTTATGTTCATATCTATTTTCCTCATAGATAATTGGTTTTATGAAGTCAGAAACAAAGTCTGCCTCATATTGTATCACTCAAAGTACCTGGCACATAATAGTTCCTCCACAAATGTTTGTTTGATGAATAAAATATATCAGAGATACCATGGGAAATTTCTCCATTTATCTATTATCTATCTACTTATCTATCTATCCTATCATTTCCCAGCCTATTTCTGGTTTCAGTGAGGAAAATCAGGAAAAAAGACAAAGAAAAATGAGAAAGTTACGACAACTTAAACCACAGATTTAGCATGTTATTAATATCTAGTTCCCTTCTTTCAAGCATTGTGCTGTAGTCAGCTTTCAAAAGTGGTTTAGGTTCACTTGAGTTTATGTACTATGATGTCCAAATGTTTATTAAAGCTGATGCAATTCTATGAAAAAGATCAACATTAACTCTGCAGACAAATTTTAGTCTGGTGAGGTGAAGAATTCACTTGAGGCTTTGCTACATGTGAGGCACTGAGAAAAGTTGAGGCCTTGTTTTCGTTTGGGGGAGGGAATGAGGGGCAAAGAATAGCCATTCAATGGAAAGTATGCACCTAAATGAGAACGTACAGTTAGATGACTTGCCAGGGGGCTCATGATATATATATATATATATATATATATACACATACACACACACACACACACACACACACATATATATATACACACACACACACACACATATATGTATACACACACACACACAAACACACACACACACACACACACACACACACACACACATAAAGTGGTTATATATTTATATATGGGGCTTCCCAGATGGCTCTAGTGGTAAATAATCCACCTGCCAATGCAGGAGACATAAGAGATGTGAGTTCGATCCCTGAGTCAGGAAGATCTCTTGGAGGAGGGCATGGCAACCCACTTCAGTATTCTTGCCTGGAGAATCCCATGGACAGAGGAGCCTGGTGGGCTACAATCCATAAGGGTCTTAAAGAGTCAGACATGCACTGCAGGCAGATTATTTACCATCTGAGCTACATCTTTAGTGCTATCATATTCCTCTTTATATCCCATTGATATTTGTTGTTGTTCTTGGCATATATACCTGTTTATATTGCTCATTCTTTATATGTCTTAAATACTCACATTCTTTTTTTTTTGGCCAAATGATGCCATTATGGCTATCTTTCCCTGAAGTCTCTTGAATTTAGCTGGCACTTCTTGTGAGAGGATCTACACACCGTAACATCAGAAAGACTTGTGATCACACAAAGCCTCCCCTTCTTTCCTCATTTTTTCCTGGAGAGTGGAGATTGTGTTCATGTGCCCAATGTAACATCCTCATCCTGTTTTAGCAGTTTACCTGGCACTTTCCTGTTCTTTGTAGTCCTAGGAGATCATCATTGATTCATGCCCAGGACTTTCATCTAAATATAACAAATAGTCTTCCTATGACCTCCTTTTGGTATCTTAACCCTTCTCTCTCTTGGTCCTCTTCCTTACCTGGTTCCATTTGATTACACATCTGAATTCTTCATTGGACTGCAAACTCTTTTGAAGACAAACACTAGAAGGTATTTTTTTGCTACCTTCTTCATCCTAAGGCTGCAGCATGAACAGCACAGCTGAAAAGGCAGTATCAGCCATGCCCTGGGGCTCTGAGCTAAGCCAGCAGAAGAAGACTTGGGCCTTTGAACCCCAGAAGGAGGGGAAGCAGGACTATAAGCTGTTGCTTAGTATCATTTGCTTGGAGAAAAAGCCCAGGAAAAGATGACCTTGTGGAGATCCTGTCCCCAGCAAACCAGGAGAACAAGAAGACAGAACCCATCACATCACCTCCATCCTACCCAGGTCACCTTGATGGGATTGGAGCTTTCTCCTCAGTCTCTTTTCAGTTTCAGGTTGACTTTGGACCTGTGTTCTTCATGCCAAGAATGTTATGATGCTTCAGACCTGTCCTTCACACTGAAGACCTGGGAAGAGGAGGAGCTGGAAGGGGAGGAGAAAGAGGAAGGGAGGAGGAGAATGATGATGATATAGAGGTATCCCTGGACCCTGGGTTGATTCCTGGGTTGGGTAGGTCCACTGGAGAAGGGATAGGCTACCCACTCCAATATTTTTGGGCCTCCCATGTGGGTCAGCTGGTAAAAGAATCCACCTGCAATGCAGGAGACTTGGGTTGGGAAGATTCCCTGAAGAAGGGAAAGGCTACCCACTACAGTATTCTGGCCTGGAGAATTCCATGGACTGTATAGTCCATGGGTGGCAAAGAGTCGGACACAACTGGGTGACTTTCACCTTCAGAGTTATCCCTAAAGGAGTAGGCTCCTGTCAAACAAGTCAAGAGACTCGTGCTGCATAAACAGATGAATTGCTAAGGAAAAAAGGTGAAGAAAGAAGAGAAACAGGGAGACCCAGTTTTTTTTTTTTCTCACTTATGTAATTTTCATTTTATTTTATTTTTTTACTTTACAATATTGTATTGGTTTTGCCACATATCAACATGAATCCGCCACAGGTGTACACGTGTTCCCAATCCTGAACCCCCTTCCCACCTCCCTCCCCATACCATTAAAGATGAGAGCCTTGTGTGAAAAGCCAAACCTACATTTAGACCTAAGAAGCTGGAATCCAAGAAACGAGGAGCCAGGAGTGGCTTGGCTGCAGTGATTGAGGATTTGTGAGTCAGCCTTTCTCAGAGAACACTGCAAACTCAGGGTGCCCCTTACACCAGTCCCCCTCCATCTGTGTCTGAAGATGGTGAAAGTGTTGTGAGAGTGCAATTCAAGAGCCCCTCACCCCCAACTGTCTAGTTGCAGCAGCACCTGGAAAGAAGAGCCCTGGCCCCAGGGCCACAATAAAGTTTGCTTTGCAGGGAAAATTTGTTATAAAAGTATCCAGCACTTAGAACAGTGTATTATACTTGATAATGTTTCAGCGAAATATTCCTTAAATAAGATTTTTAAAAATACATAGTTTCTTTTAAGTTCTTACTTTGTGCCATACCACTGGAATTTTTGCGTTATTCCCGTCTCTTTTGCCAGTTTTTCTGTCTGTATTATTGTGGGTACAGGGTTGCCTTTTGGATGATGAAAATGTCTTGGATCTAGTTAGAGGTGATGGTTTCTCACACCAGTGAATGTGCTAAATGCAACTGAATTGTACACTTTTCAAAAAGTTAATGATTAATTTCTGTTATGTGAATTTCACCTCAGTTAAAAAAAAAAAAAAAAATACTTCATTACTTGAGTTAGGAACACAAAGAACCACCAGTTTATAAACAGTCTCATTCTTATCTTTAAAAATGCTGCTAGGGACTTCTCTGGTGGTTCGGTGGTTAAGAGTTCACCTTGCAATGGTGTTTAGGTGTGGGTTCGATCGCTGGTCAAGGAGCTAGGATCCCACATGCCTTGCAGCCATAAAAACAAAACATGGAACAGAAGCAATATTGTGACAAATTCAATAAAGACATCAAGATATTTTTTAAAAATTAAGTCAAAAGAAACATAAGTTATTGCTAATTCTCCTCTTTCGCAGACTTGGCTCTTTCACCTTTCTCTCACATACCACTGAAAACAACAGTGAAAGGTTGGTCCAGGCAACTGTCTAAAGGCTTTGCAGAACTCAGCAGTGAGGTCATCAGCATTTGGTCACAGTTTATTCTCTAGCTATCATTCCTACTAGTAAATCATTTTTGCTCATATAATGACACTCTTTTATTCATGCCCATTTTTTTCTTTCTTTTTCTCAGTATCTTTTTTTTTGCTTTTGAATCAGTTCCCTAAAGAATGTTGTCATCTGTCTCTTGGAGACTTTTTAAGAAGATACAACTTAAAGAAGACTTCAATCATTATGGGATTTCTTGTTCTTAATACACATCTGACCATTTCTTCCCCTTTTTATTTTTGTTGGGGAGAGATAGAAAGTAAGTCTTTGGAAATTGAAGAGAGAAAACTTTTCCTTCCTATGAATTTTTAGAGTCAGACAGCCTGAGGTCAGAGTCACATACTAGCTCTGGGATCTTAGGTCTGTCATTTGGGCTAGTCTGTTTCCTAATGTGAAAACTTGGGGGGGAAAATAATATCCTCCTGCTAGGGTCCTTGAGAAGGTTGAATCTGATAATACATATAAATGTCCATTTGGGGCACACACGTGCATATATATAGGTCTCTGTATGCACACTTATTCTTTTTCTAGTTATCTCCTACTATCAGAAACTACTCCATCTTCTTTATTACAAACACTAAGTGACAATTGCTTTTATCTTCTCTCTGCCCAGAGCATTGGTTCTTTCTCCCATCTCCAGTATGTATAAACAAATGCCAATCAAGAAAGCACCCAGGTGGAAAACTGAGCATGAACTATATTTGATGAGTTTCAGACTTATAAGAAAAAAAAAAAAAAAAAAAACAGGAGTAAGTATCAGACACAGGAAGAAAAGGAAAAGCAACCTCTATGTGATAAAACTTATAATTCTTCTTTGTAATCTTTATTTTTTGATAGGAAGTTTAGGGAACTTAAATATTGTGCCAAATTTGATTATAACTGCTGTGTCCCTTTAATCTGGAGGGGGAAGAGGGAAAGCCTTTAACTGTAGATGAAAATTATTCCACGTGTTAAAAAAAATTAGGAATTTGAGTGGCGCGGTATTTCTGATTTGGTTTTAGCATGAAGGGGAAATTGACTGATATGTTATCAGGAGACAGCAAAGTTCAGGGAAAGAGTTCTGGACTGGAGATCAGGAGAGGAGATGTGGGTTCTGGCCCTGCGACTAACTGAGTGACCTTGACAGGACACTTCTCCTGGCTGAGTCTGTTTATTCATCTGGAAAATGCAAGCTCTCAGTCAAACCTCCCACCAGTCCCACCTTTATGAACTCAAGAACTGCTTTATACAGAACTCTCCAGGAATTTTAAAAATATTTTATCATTTTGTGTGATATATTATGAAGTGGTTTTTAGGTTAAAAAAGAATTTTAGGTTAATATTTTAATAAAATCGCTAATATATAACCAAGGATCCTTTATTTCCTTTTGTGACAATACTGGATTAGAAAATAGAGTTATGTGTCAGTGTTTTATTTAGAATATATTTTTTCAAAGAAATACTTTATTTAGTAAAATATGGTATTATAGGGCTTCCCTTGCCTAGAAAATCCCATGGATGGAGGAGCCTGGTAGGCTGCAGTCCATGGGGTCGCTAGGAGTCGGTCGCGAGTGAGCGACTTCACTTTCACTTTTCGCTTTCACACAATGGAGAAGGAAATGGCAACCCACTCCAGTGTTCTTGCCTGGAGAATCCCAGGGACGGGGGAGCCTGGTGGGCTGCCGTCTATGGGGTCGCACAGAGTCGGACACGACTGAAGCGACTTAGCAGCAGCAGCAGCAGGGCTTCCCTGGTGGCTCACACTGTGAAGAATCTGCCTGCAATGCAAGAGACCTGGGTTCGATCCCTGGGTTGGGAAGATCCCCTGGAGAAGGGAATGGCAACCCACTCCAGTATTCTTGCCTGGGGAATACCATGGACAGAGGAGCCTGGCAGGCTACAGTCCATAAAGTGGCAAAGAGTTGGACACGACAGAGCAACTAAGCATGCATGCACACATGGCATTATAATTGATTTTTATTTTGACCCTGATATTGAGGGGGAATACATGAGTTTGGATAGTATGGGGTGGACTCTTTGGGGGGTATAACTAAGTCTTTTTCAAAAGCTGTACAAAATAGGAAAGTGTATTTTCTTACAAAATATGGATTAAGGGTTGTTTTTGGTAGAAATGTATAATTGTTGGTGCTGGTTATAGAGATTGGATGGATAGTTAGATGGAGAGTAAGTTTATTGTAACTTCCAAGTTATTTTCATGAGACCATATGTTAAAAATTTCTTTGGTACCTGCTGGAAGGTATCCTCTTGGAAATCAGAGATAAGTTCTCCTGAGTGACATATGAGGGTGTTACTGAGTGGGATAATGCCAGTGCCACATCAAGTCTTGATACCCTGCTTGCTGATGGAATAATTGGGTAAATCACTTAACTTTGAGCCTCAGTTTTCTCATCTTTAAAATGAGGGTAATTATATACCTACTTTCTAAAGTTGTTATAAGGTTTAAATAAAGTATGCAGCATTACTTTGAAAAAGTATCACATGCATGTTGTGTAGCATTTGGCAGAACCCAGGCCAGGGGTAGGTGAGTGAGGTGCCAGGGCTCAACTTTTAAGGAGGCCCTTGTTCTCTGACCAAATCCTGCCCTTGATCCATCCTGAAAGTGAGCACCTCTTTAAATGTTTGGCAGGCAGGTTTCTCACTTGTTTTGCCCTAGTCCAGGTCTTGGTGTTTGGCCAAGCACAGTTTCTGTGAATAGGAGCTATATAGTTTCAGATGGGGGTCTGTTTCCTGAAAGACTATTTTTGTTGTTGTTTCCTACATTAAGATAGGTTAGGAGCAGATGTTTCTTCTCCCCCAAAACTATAAATCTGCTGCTTGGATAAAACCATCCTCTAACTTCCTTTTCTTTCTTTCTGTCCCCTTATTTTATTACTCATATGTCTGTGCAAGGTTAGATGTTAGAAGATACATTCATTTTATTTTCAGATATTATTCTGGAGGTAGGATTACATTATCATGGATTGCTAAATAATACATGTCTGGATTATTGTTTTCTAGAATTTGCAGTACTGAGAGGATCTTTTAACTTCATCTTCTTTGAATCACTTGCTTTCAAGGTAGAAGCAATTTATTTTTCAAGTAAAAAGATATTGCAAGGTTATAAAAAAAAAATTCCAAAGGTGAATGGGTATGAAAGCAGTTCTTCTAGGCTCCCAGCCAGTCCTAGAAACAAAAATGAATTACCCTTCTGTACAGACTTTTCAAGGGCTGTTCACATGCCCACATATGTCTGACTGAGGTGGACTTAGACAAACTTCTCATTGAGTTCTTTAAACAATAGAGATTAGTGTTAATGGTTAGTTTTAGAACTTTTAAAAATTGTTCACTAGGAGAGTTTTACAATTTGTTGCCTGTATTTCCATTTAAGTTTCCTCATGTTGCCATTAAAAGGTTTGACTACTCTTAAATTCTGCCCCATTATGCCTTATACTTGGGGCTTCCCAGGTGGCATTAGTGGTAAAGAACCCACCTGCCAATGCAGGAGACAGAAGAGATGTGGGTTCTATCCCTGGGTTGGGAATATTCCCTGGAGTAGGAAATGGCAACCCACTCCAGTATTCTTGCCTGGAGAATCCCATGGACAGAGGATCCTGGGGTTGTAGAGTCAGACACTACTTAGCAACTGAACAACAACAATAATTAGTGATGTTGAGCATCTTTTCATGTGTTTGTAGGCCATCTGTAAGGACTTACATTTTAATAAGAAACTCTGCTGCTCTGTGGATTTTGGACTAGAAGGTACCAAAGGGGATATAGCAAGCACTGGAGAAGGCTATTATAATAATCCAGCTGGGAGATAACAGTGGCCCGGATGATGGTTGTGGCATTCAGCTTGGGGCATAATAGACAAATTCCGGAGATAATACAGAAAGCAGAATTGACAAGAGTAGTTTCTTGGCTGGTTATGGGGAAAGGGAGTTGTCAAGAATTACTCCCTAAATTTCTGACTTTAAAAACTGGGTAAATGGTGTGTTATTGGACTAGAGGACATGGAGAGTTTAGGAGGGAAGGTCATGAGTTCTGTTTGGGCCATAGTGGATTTTTAAGATAGCTGTGAGACATCCCAGTGGAGATATCAAATAGTGAGATATAAAGATCTGGAAATCCCAAGAATATAGCAGCAGTAATACCTTGGGCAATACTCATTGTCAGGCAGGTGAAATCACCTTAGTTCCAGGGAGATCCAGCCAGTTAGTTGCTATGTGGGGCTACTGTTAGTACCTCTTTAGAGATGTGGGTAGAAGCACATTTACAAAGTGTCCAGTATTTTCCTATGAACTCCTTTCAGGGTAGGATACCTTCATAGCTTGTGGATGAGGAAACTAAGGCCAAGAGGAGTTACATGGTCTGTCCAAAGCCATTCAGCTCATCAGGGGTGCAAGCGGGCATATCACTCTGGGTCTCAACCAGAAACAGGTGGCAAAGTTGAAGACAGATAATTCAGGAAGGGGTTGTTTGTTTTACAAGGGATTACAAATGAGGGTGCAAAGTGGGGGACCATGACAAATAGTGCAGGAAACTGGGGCTAGTAGTAGCTGAGCTGTACCACCCCTAGAATCAAAGTATCCAGAAAGAGTAGCTCCCAGACCCTGCACCCTGCAAGGAGATAGCTGTGGGTGTGGAAGCTGTCTTGAAAGGAATAGTGATCCTCAGTATGAGGACACAGCTGAAACCAACTCATTCAACTCTCTTTCTCCCATGTGTCTCCAATCTGGGCTCCCACTGGCCAAACTAATGCAACAGGAAGCCAGAAGGCAGAGAGCTGGGTAGTAAGGGTTGGAGAGCGTGATCAACCAGAAGCAAGTAGAAAATAGCAGGACTTGGGGTTTCCATCCGGGGTCCTGACTCCAAAACTTAAGAGTGCCATTGAGAAGGGGTTGCTTAGCCTAAGGCCCTGACATGATGAAGTACACATCGAGACCTGAGCAGAAGCCCAGCTGAGCTCCCAAGTCGTGGGCACCAGGTAAGAGAGGAAAACTTGTTAGCTCGCTGAGGAATTCTGCCCAGGCCCTCAGATACCTGCAAGAGGACTGCCTCTAATCCCAGCCAGGATGCTCCTCTCATGACATCCCTCTGAAGTGAGCAGATAGAGAGCATTCATTGTCAGTTTATAAACTGGCAAGTGACTGTAAGTCGTGGAATTGAGTGCCAGCTCTATTTATGCAGTCATGCCAATTCTCCTCGACTCTTGTATCTGAACCCTGTATTTGACTTATAAAAAACCAGGGATCATCAGTGTAGATTCTCCCTTATATATATTGAAGACTGTTAAAGAACTGTTTGCTTCAGGGCTTTCTGTTCAGATGTCCCCATTGTCACTTGAAATGTCAGGTGAGAAATTATTTTGCTATTGACATTTCAGGCTCTGGGTTAATGAGTCTCGTTAAGAATGGCAGCATGCTCAGAGAAGTGTTAACTGTTTCTGACTGGTGGAATGAAGGTTAAAAATGTATAAGGTAAATTAGATATCCCATTCTTGGCATTCATCTCAATGGGTGGTGTTCATATTTACTTCTTATTTTGATTATTTTATGTCCTCCATATTGTTTACTACCATCTCTAGCAGGAATTTTCAAAGAACAGTACAGTATGTACATTCAGAGGTCTCAGGAATGTTGATTATGTTCAAGAGCTCAGCTTTTATTTTTTCAGAAATCACCTCATCTTAGGGTCAATGGGAAGAGATACACTGGAATTATGGTATTCTTTCTATGTAGGAAAAAAACAATTAAGGGAAGTAAGTGGAAATTTGGTATAACCTGGGATAATCCATGGTAGCCAGTCATTTTGGTTAAAATCCTACAGGCTACAAAGCCAGGTTGGGAAACTTCCTTGAAAATGGACTAAAAAAAATGTGGATAGCTTATCTCAATTCCATTCAGCATTTTTTAAGTAACTTTTTTTATTTTTAAGTAATGGTACAAATAGAATAATATTCAGAAAACAAACAAAAAAGATAAATTACTTACTCTCCACCCCCACAGGCAACCACTATTAATAATTTCTTGGGTATCCAGATGTATTCTGTGCATATATAAGTAGAGACAGATTATTTTATGCAAATATTAGTATAAAATAAATGATGCTTTATATTTTATTCTTTTCATTTAGAAATATTTCTTGAGGGTCATTTCATATTAGCACATAGAAATCTATCTTTCAAAGCTGATTTCTAATTGAACTATATTATGTCCTATGTAATATCAATTCTTTAGCATACAACCCTCTGTGACCTAGTATAAATGTTTCACTCCAAATACTTAGAAAGAATGTATACTCTCTATCTGTTAGGAGCAGGTTCTCTCTGTCTACACACACGCACGCACGCACACGCACACACAAACACACACACACACACACGTTGAGTCAAGCTTGTTAACTGTATTGTGACGTCTTCTATATCTGACTAATTTGTAGTTACTTGGTCTATCAGTTTCTGATAAAGTGATGTTAAAATTTCTCGCTATGATTATTGTGATTATTCTCCATTTCCCCTGTGATTTATAGATGCTCATAAAGAAAGACCCACTAGTATTAAATTCCTTTGAGAAGTCTATTCTTAGCTCTCTATTTTACTCTTTTGCCTTTGGTTTCCAGTTAGGTTTGTTCAGTGACAAGCTATTTGACAAGATAGCCTTGAAATTAATAAAGGTCAGTAGATTTGGCCCACCTCCTTGCTCCACCAGCGTCTGCCATCCCCCAGGGCAAGAACCCATTCTGGTCAGCCTCTCCTCCACAGCTGTTTCTGCTTGTGTGTCCATGCTCAGTCACTCAGTCATGTCTGACTCTTTGTGACCCTGTGGATGATAGCCTACCAGGCTCCTCTCTCCATGGAATTTTCCAGACAAGAATACTGGAGGTTTCGATTTCCTCCTCCGGGAGATCTTCCCAACCCAGGGATTGAACCCACGTCTCCTGTGTCTCTTGCATTGGCAGGTGGGGTCTTTACCACTGAGCCACCTGGGAAATGCCACCCCTCCCCGTCTCTGTTTGGGCTCCAGTCATTCTGTTCCCTCCCTTTGTTCTTTCAGACCTGGAGGAGTAATGACTTTCCCCTCTTGTCAGTTGTTTGGTGCCTCACCATTGTCTTTTATCCTTTCAACCCTGTATGCACCTATATAAATAGTCATTTCATTCAGTTGTTTTCAATTAAACTCTCCTGAACATAATATCTGCTTCCTGTCCAGACTGACTGGATTTTCCATTCTTTTTATAATTCAGTTTTTGCTTTATTATTTCAAGGCTGTTTTGTCAAATAGCTTGTCACTTGAGCTTTTATAATGTTATTTATTTATTTTTGGCTGTACTGGGTCTTCACTGTTGAGTGAGCTTTCTCCAGTTGGGGGCAGTGGGGGCTACTCTCTAGTTGTGGTTGCAGGCTTCTCATTGCAGTGGCTTCTTTTATTGCAGAGCACAGGCTCTAGGGTGTGAGGAGCTCAGTAGTTGCTGCACGAGGGCTCAGTGTTGTGGAGAATGGGCCTAGTTGCTCCACAGCATGTGGGATCTTCCCAGATCAGAGATTGAACCCATGTCTCTTGCTCTGTCAGGTGGGTTCTTTACCACAGAGCCACCAGGGAAGCCCCACATAAGTCATTGGTAGATGGTTCCTTTTTATATTTTAATGGGCTTTGTGTAAGTATTATTTTGTCTGATGGTAACCGATAAACCAGACTGCTTTTAGTTTTGTATTTATCTGTGATAATATTTTTTCTTTCCATCTTTTGCTTTTCAACCTTTCTGTGTTTGTTTGAAGTGTATATCTTTAAGAAAGCTTATAGTTTAATTTTTAAGCCAATCTGATAAAATCATAGGTGAATTTTATCATTTCACATTTATTGTTTATTGATATAATTGATAATCATGATGGTACAATCACTCACCTAGAGCCAGACATCCTGGAGTGTGAAGTCAAGTGGGCCTTAGAAAGCATCACTACGAACAAAGCTAGTGGAGGTGATGGAATTCCAGTTGAGCTATTTTAAATCCTAAAAGATGATGCTGTGAAAGTGCTGCACTCAATACGCCAGCACATTTGGAAAACTCAGCAGTGGCCACAGGACTGGAAAAGGTCAGTTTTCATTCCAATCCCAAACAAAGGCAATGCCAAAGAACACTCAAACTACTGCACAATTGCACTCATCTCACACTCTAGTAATGCTCAAAATTCTCCAAGCCAGGCTTCAGCAGTATGTGAACTGTGAACTCCCTGATGTTCAAGCTGGTTTTAGGAAAGGCAGAGGAACCAGAGCTCAAATTGCCAACATCTGCTGGATCATCAAAAAAGCAAGAGAGGTCCAGAAAAACATCTATTTCTGCTTTAATGACTATGCCAAAGCCTTTGACTGTGTGGATCACAATAAACTGTGGAAAATTCTTCAAGAGATGGGAATACCAGACCACCTGACCTGCCTCTTGAGAAACCTATATGCAGATCAGGAAGCAACAATTAGAACTGGCCATGGAACAACAGACTGGTTCCAAATAGGAAAAGGAGTACGTCAAGGCTGTATATTGTCACCCTGCTTATTTAACTTATATGCGGAGTACATCATGAGAAATGCTGGGCTGGAAGAAGATGACTCATTGGAAAAGACTCTGATGCTGGGAGGGATTGGGGGCAGGAGGAGAAGGGGACGACAGAGGATGAGATGGCTGGATGGCATCACGGACTCGATGGACGTGAGTCTGAGTGAACTCCGGGAGTTGGTGATGGACAGGGAGGCCTGGCGTGCTGCGATTCATGGGGTCACAGAGTCAGACACGACTGAGCGACTGAACTGAACTGATATAATTGAACTTAGTTTTTGCGATATACTTTGAATTTTCTGTTCACTCCCTCTTCTACTTTAACATCGATTGTATTCTTACTCTTTAAGTTGTTTGTGTGTTAGTTGCTCAGTCATGTCCAACTCTTTGTGACCCCATGGACTGTAGCACTCCAGGCTCCTCTGTCCATGGGATTTTCCAGGCAAGGATACTGGAGTGAGTTGCCATTTCCTTCTCCAGAGGATCTTCCTGACCCAGGAATCAAACCCTGGTCTCCTGCATTGCAGGTGGATGCTTTACTGTCTGAGCTACTAGGGAAGTTTTAAGTTATATTATGCTTAACTATTATTTTCCCTAAAGTATGAAATTGTTTAGTATCTCCATCCTCTTACCTAACAAAAAATGGACTTTAACACATTTTAACTCACCATCGAACACCTTTCCCTGTTTTCCTTATCATTATAGAGAATTTTAACTCCATCTCTTTAGGCATAAAAACAGATGTATTCTTATAATCAATGCTTCAAGTGCATTTGCCAATACTTTATCAGTTCTGTGGTGGCAGCTCAGTGTCTTAGTGCTGCAGTGATGTGAAAGTACCATAAATATAGTCTCTGAACAAGCTGGTAACTGGGCAGGTCCTTTCTGCGAAATTATTGTTTCCTGTTTCCTTCTTAGATAAGCAGTTTCTTATAATCTGTAATCCCAGACAGCAACCAGGATGGCAGCTTCACAGGTGGGAAAGCCTCTCTGTTGCCCTGTTCTTGGATTCAGTCCTGACTGCTCTGCCCTTTGGACATGGAGTGACCACTCCTGAAATATAGAAATGTTTACCATATTTTGATGATAATTGTATTGTTAAAGTGTTCTCCTTTTATATTGTGTTATTATGTATCATTCAAATGTGCCTCAAGGTGTAAATTTATGATGCTATCTGAGTTGGAAGTTGAATGCCAAAGTTTATACTGAACATCTACTGTGCTCCTTGCCATAAATGGCAGACAACACCCACGAACATATCTTTCTCTTTAAGAAACTTGTAACTTCCTAAGTGGAATAAGAAATATTCCACTTAAGAAATATGCATACATGAAACCATTTTAAAAATGCAAGACAGAATAGTATTCAGGTGTCAAAATATGTGATATTTCCCCCAGATACAAAAAGAATGCCACAACTGTTGGAGTGGCTGGAGATGACTATTTTGTTGCTTTTAGTTTATTTGGAGGGAAAAGGGGCACAAGAAGATGATTATACATGTGTTAAGTAACACCTAGGCTGGTTCACACATCCACGCATATGAAGGAACTTTTTATTAAGTATTATATGTTATAACCAGTCCTGCTTCTTGGGAGCTCAAGAGGATATCTAAATATGCACCTTTAAAAAGCACTTTTACCTTTCTCTAATAGATTGAATTAGTTGCTAGACCCTTCTTACCTGCTGGGACTATTACGAGTAGGAGCTGTCACATTGTTTATATAATTTAATTATTCAGATAACTAAAAAACAAGATGACTTCAGTTATAAACAGTTAATTTAGACTGATCATTTTCTCTTTTCAGGTGTTTAGCATATAGTCCTATTGCAATTAGAGCAAAACCAGTTGTGTTTGTTTCTATCAAAAATCTAACAGGCTGTTTGGAAAAGTTTTCGAAAGTCCTTCTGATACAAGGAATGGCAGTGAAGACCCTACCCCCAGTCCCTTTCCTGGCCTAATCTACATTATACCAGTTGTTGACTCTATAAAAGTGAGTCACTTTCCCTTTTAGTTTGGGGGAAATGGGCAATGGGCAATGATCTGAGTGAATTGTTCTAATTCAAGAGCTTGTAGGTTCAGGTGTGGGGAAGGAGACCCATCGAATCTAGACCTCAACCAGCTGTAAGTAATCAGTTTTCCCTGAACTCATAATTTATCTCAATTTCTCTAGTGGTATTTTATTTCTTTTTTAAAAATTTGTTTTATTCAAGTATAGTTGATTTACGCAGTTGCTAATTTACAAAATCGTGTTAATTTCTTCTTTACAGCAAAGTGATTCAGTTATATATATACATGTATATATGTACATATATATGCCATTTGTAGCAATATGGCTGGAACTAGAGATTATCATACTAAGTGAAGTAAGTTAAAAAGAGAAAGACATATCTTTTATATGTGTTACTTACAAGTGTAATCTAAAATATGACACAAATGAACCTACAAACATGTATATATACATGTATACATATACATATATATATAATTGACTATATATGATATATATGTATATATATACATTCTTTTTCATATTCTTTTCTATTATGGTGTATCCTGAATATAGTTCCCTGTGAAATATGGTAAGACCTTGTTGTTTGTTCATTCTGTATGTAATACTTTGCATCTGCTACTGCCGAACTCTCAAATCTATTCTTCTCCCACACCTGCCTTGGCAGCCACAAGTCTGTTCTCTGTGTCTGTTTCTGTTTGTAGATAGGTTCATTTGTGTCATATTTTAGATTACTTGTAAGTAACACATATATATGATATGTTGTTCTCTTTTTAACTTACTTCACTTAGTATGATCATCTTTAATTCCAGCCATATTGCTACAAATGGCATTATTTCATTCTTTTTTATGGCTGAATAGTGTCCCATTATATGTATATGTAACCACATCTTTTTTTTCTATTCATCTGTTGGTGGACATTTAGGTTGTTTCCATGTCTTGGCTATTATCAGTAGTGTTGCTATGAACTTAGGATTGCATGTATCTTTTTGAATTACTTTTCTCTGGATCATATGTGTTAACTCTTTATTTTCTAAGGTTTATCCATATTGTTTTCCATAGTGGCTACACCAGTTTATATTTCCATCTGGTGGCATTTTCTTAAGATGAATAATACTCTGAACTTTAACTCTTACCCCATCTAGCCTGTAAATTCCTCAAGAGAAGAAGCCATGCCTGATTCATTTTTGAATCCCTAAAATACTTTAATGGAATATTAAAATTGTTTAGTGAGATCATTTAATAAATACACATAACTGTGTAAAGGCCAGGGAATTGGGTGTCTTTCTAGAGTTGATATATCTTACAATTTTGTAGTCTTACAGACATCCTGGAATGTGAAGTCAATTGGGTCTTAGGAAGCATCACTATGAACATAGCTAGTGGAGGTGATGGAGTTCCAGTTGAGCTATTTTAAATCCTAAAAGATGATGCTGTGAAAGTGCTGCACTCAATATGCCAGCCAATTTGGAAAACTCAGCAGTGGCCACAGGACTGGAAAAGTTAGTTTTCATTCCAATCCCAAAGAAAGGCAATGCCAAAGAATGCTCAACTACCACAGAATTGCACTCATCTCAACACTAGTAAAGTAATGCTCAAAATTCTCCAAGCCAAGCTTCAGCAATATGTGAACTGTGAACTTCCAGATGTTCAAGCTGGTTTTAGAAAAGGCAGAGGAACCAGAGATCAAATTGCCAACATCCAGGATCATTGAAAAAGCAAGGGAGGTCCAGAAAAACATCATTTCTGCTTTATTGACTATGCCAAAGCCTTTGACCGTGGGATCACAATAAACTGTGGAAAATTCTGAAAGAGATGGGAATACCAGACCACCTGACCTACCTCTTGAGAAACCTATATGCAGGTCAGGAAGAACTGGACATGGAACAGACTGGTTTCAAATAGGAAAAAGAGTACGTCAAGGCTGTATATTGTCACATTGCTGATTTAACTTATATGCAGAGTACATCATGAGAAATGCTGGGCTGGAGGAAGCACAAGCTGGAATCAAGATTGCCAGGAGAAATATCAATAATCTCAGATATACAGATGACACGACCCTTATGGCAGAAAGTGAAGAAGAACTAAAGAGCCTCTTGATGAAAGTGAAAGAGGAGTGAAAAACTTGGCCTAAAGCTCAACATTCAGAAAAGTAAGATCATGGCATCTGGTCCCATGACTTCATGGCAAATACATTGGGAAACAGTGGAAACAGTGTCAGACTTTATTGTTTTGGACTCAAAAATCACTACAGAAGGTGACTGCAGCCACTACTTTGCCCACCTGATGCAAAGAGCTGACTCATTTGAAAAGACCCTGATGCTGGGAAAGATTGAAGACAGGAGGAAAAGGGGACAACAGAGGATGAGATGGTTTGAGGACATCACCGACTCAATGGAGATGAGTTTGAGTAAACTCTTGGAGTTGGTGAGGGACAGGGAGGCCTGGCGTGCTGTGGTCCATGGGGTTGCGAAGAGTTGGACACGACTGAGCGGCTGAACTGAATTGAACAGCATGTGTGATAAACTTCTCAGTGAAAATATTGACTAGCCAGTTTCAGTTAAAATATAGTGAAAATGAAAGCCACTCAGTCATGTCCGACTCTTTACAACCCCGTGGTCTATACAGTCCATGTTATTCTCCAGGCCAGAATACTGGAGTGAGTAGCCTTTCCCCTCTCCAGGTAATCTTCCCAACCCAGGGATCAAACCCAGGCCTCCCGCATTGCAGGTGGATTCTCTACCAGCTGAGCCACAAGGGAAGCCATAAGAATACTGGAGTGGGTAGCCTATCCCTTCTCCAGGGGATCTGCCCCAGCCAGGAAACAAACTGGGGTCTCCTGCACTGCAGGTGGATTCTTTACCAACTGAGCTATCAGGGAATTATACTATCTTATAGGGACCTATAATTGAAATCATCTGAAAAAATATGTAAATGTTACATAAAACTGAATCACTTTACTGTGTGCCTGAAGCTATCACAATAATGTAAATGAACTATGAAAGTGAAAGTGTGAGTCACTCAGTTGTTGACTTTTTCTACTAATTGTCACAATTTCTACTAAAATGTAGTAGAAATACTTATCCCAGTATCTCTAAGTATACATTTAATTCTACAGAAAACTTACCGATGTAACACTGTGTCAACATTTGCAAATTGACTGTAAATAATCTTAGTGCAGCATACAGCATGAAGGCTCAGTATAGTAATGCCAGGTGAGTGCTGTTTCACTTGACTTCTTTCTCAGCTTCTCCCATAAATAGATTCAAATATGTATTTTCATTTGAAATCGAAAATGTAACTTTCACTGAAAATGTCTGTGATGTTTGCATTACTTTTAACTGCAATGTATAAAGAAAACTTTATCCTTCAACTCCATCAGTTTATTCATCTTGTGCACAGGGAAAATGCACTAAAATGACCTTAAAAACTACCAATGAAAAAACCCTGTCAGACCCTTACCTTTCATAGAAACCCTATGCCTTTCTCTTCAGCCTAGTCTCTTTCTATTCATGTAATATATTTGTTTTCTGCTTCTCATTCTAATAATAACAGTATTTTTTATGCTAGTTCTGTCAATGTAAGCATTGCTTTCTTCTTTTTTTAAATTATTTTTTATTGAAGGATAATTGCTTTACAGAATTTTGCTGTTTTCTGTCAAACCTCAACATGAATCAGCCATAGGTATACATATATCCCCTCACATTTGAACTTCCCTCCCATCTCGCTCCCCATCTCACCCTTCTAGGTTGATACAGAGCCCCTGTTTGATTTTCCTGAGCCATACAGGAAATTCCCGTTGGCTATCTATTTTACATATGGTAGTGTAAGTTTTTATGTTATTCTTTCCATGCATTTCACCCTCTCCTCCCCTCTCCCCATGTCCATTAAGTCTATTCTCTATATCTGTTTCTCCATTGTTGCCCTGCAAGCAAATTCTTCAGTGCGATTTTTCTAGATTCCATATATATGTGTTAGAATACAGCATTTATCTTTCTTTTTTTTGTCTCACTTCACTGTGTATAATAGGTTCTAGGTTCATCCATCTCATTAGAACTGACTCAAATGCGTTCCTTTGTATGGCTGAGTAATATTCCATTGTGTGTATATACTACAACTTCTTTATTCATCTGTCGATGGACATCTAGGTTGCTTCCATGTTCTAGCTATTGTAAATATTGCTGCAGTGAACAATGGGATACATGTATCTCTTTCAATTTTGGTTTCCTCAGGGTGTATGCCTAAGAGTGGGATTGCTGGGTCATATGGTGGTTTTATTCCTAGTTTTTTAAGGAATCTCCATACCATCTCCCATAGTGGCTGTATCAATTTATGTTCCCACCAACAGTGCAAGAGTGTTCCCTTTTCTCCACACCTTTTCCAGCATTTATGGTTTGTAGACTTTTTGATGAGGGCCATTCTGACCAGTGTAAGGTGAATTCTCATTGTGGTTTTGATTTGCATTTCTCTAATAATGTGTTTGTTAACCATCTGTATGTATTCTTTGCAGAAATGTCTGTTTAGATCTTTTCCCCACTTTTTGATTGGGTTGTTTTTTTTCTGGCATTGAGTTATATGAGCTGCTAGTATAGTTTGGAAATTAATTCTTTGTCAGTTGTTTCATTTGCTATTATTTTCTGCCATTCTGAGGGTTGTCTTTTCACCTTGCTTATAGTTTCCTTTGCTGTGCAAAAGCTTTTAAGTTTAATCAGGTCCCATTTGTTTCCTTTTGTTTTTATTTCCTTTATTCTAAGAGGTGGGTCATAGAGGATCTTGCTTTGATTTATGTCATCGAGTGTTCTGCCTATGTTTTCCTCCAAGAGTTTTATAGGTTTTGGTCTTACATTTAGGTCTTTAATCCATTTTGAATTTATCTTCGTGTATGGTGTTAGGAAGTGTTCTAATTTCATTCTTTTACACGTAGCTGTCCAGTTTCCCCAGCACCATTTATTGAAGAGGCTGTCTTTGTCCCATTGTATATTCTTGCCTTCTTTGTCCAAATTAAGGGCCCTGTAGGTGCATGGGTTTATTTCTGGGCTTTCTGTCTTGTTCCATTGGTCTATATTTCTGTTTTTGTGCCAGTACTATACTGCCTTGATGAGTGTAGCTTTGTACTATAACCTGAAGTCAGGAAGCTTGATTCCTCCAGCTCCATTCTTCTTTCTCAAGACTGCTTTGGCTTTTCATGGTCTTTTGTGTCTCTATATGAATTGTGAATTTTTTTTTCTAGTTCTGTAAAAACATGCCATTGGTAATTTAATAGGGATTGCATTAAATCTGTAGATTGCATTTGGTAGTATAATCATGATTCTTCCTACCCAGAAACGTGGAATATCTCTCCATCTGTTTATGTCATCTTTGATTTCTTTCATCAATGTCTTTTAATTTTCTGTGTACAGTTCTTTTGTCTCCTTAGGTAAGTTTATTCCTTGATATTTAATTCTTTCTGTTGCAATGGTGAATGGGATTGATCCCTTAATTGCTCTTTGATTTTTCATTGTTAGTTTATAGAAATGCAAGTGATTTCTGTGTATTGATTTTGTATCCTGAAACTTTCCTAAATTCACCGATTAGCTCAAGTAATTTTCTGATACTATCTTTAGGGTTTTCTATGTACAGTATCATGGCATCTGCAAACAATGAGAGCTTTACTTATTTTCCAATCTGGATTGCTTTTATTTCTTTTTCTTCTCTGATTGCTATAGCTAGGACTTCCAGAACTATGTTGAATAATCGTGGCGAAAGTGGACACCCTTGTCTTGTTCCTGATCCTAGGGGGAATGTTTTCGGTTTTTCACCATTGAGAATAATGTTTGCTGTAGGCTTATCATATATGGCCTTTACTATGTTGAGGTAGGTTCCTTCTATGCCCATTTTTTGAAGAGTTGAGTTTGAGTGAACTCCGGGAGTTGGTGATGGACAGGGAGGCCTGACGTTCTGCAATTCATGGGGTCGCAAAGAGTCAGACATGACTGAGCAACTGAAGTGAACTGAATCATAAATAGGTGCTGAATTTTGTCAAAGGCTTTTTCTGCATCTATTGAGATGATCATATGGTTTTTGTCTTTCAATTTGTTAATATGGTGTATCACATTGATTGATTTCCATATATTGAAATCCTTGCATCCCTGGAATAAACCCAGCTTGATCATGGTGTAAGAGCTTTTTGTTGTGTTGCTGAATTCTGTTTGCTAAAACTTTGTTGAGGATTTTTGCATCGATGTTCATCAGTGATATTGACCTATAGTTTTCTTTTTGTGTTGTCTTTGTCTGGTTTTGGTATCAGGGTGATGATGGCCTTATAGAATGGGTTTGGAAGTGTTTCTTCCTCTGCAATTTTTTGAAAGAGTTTTAGAAGGAGAGGCATTAGCTCTTCTCTAAATGTTTTATTGAATTCTTCTGTGAAGCCATCTGATCCTGGGCTTTTGTTTTTTGGGAGAGTTTTGATCACAGCTTCAATTTCAGTGCTCGTAATCGGGTTTTTCATAATTTCTGCTTCTTCCTGGTTCAGTCTTGGAAGATTGAGCTTTTCTACTAATCTGTCCATTTCTTCCAGGCTATCTATTTTATTGCCATATAGTTGTTCATAATAGTCTCTTATAATTCTTTGTATTTCTGCATTGCCTGTTTAACCACTCCTTTTTCATTTCTAATTTTGTTGATTTGATTCTTCTTTTTTTCTTTATGAGTCTGGCTAAGGGTTTGTCAGTTTTGTTTGTCTTCTCAAGGGACCAGCTTTTAGTTTTATTAATCTTTGCTATTGTTTCTTTCATTTCTTTTTCATTTATTTCTGCTCAGAGCTTTATGTCTTTCCTTCTACTAATTTTGGGGGTTTTTTCTTCTTCCTTTTCCAACTGCTTTACGTGTGAAGTTAGGTTGTCTATTCAATATCTTTCTTGCTTCTTGAGGTCGGATTGTATTGCTATAAACTTCCCTCTTTTGCTTTTGCTGCATCCCATAGGTTTTGAGTTGTCATGTTTTCATTGCCATTTGTTTCTAGACATTTTTTTATTTACTTTTTGATTTCTTTTTTTTAGATTCTTTTCCATTACAATTTTTTTTCTTTTTTTATGTTTATTTTTTAAAATATAAATTTATTTAATTGGAGGCTAATTACAATATTATATTGCCATCCATCAACATGAATCTGCCATGGGTATACACATGTTCCCCATCCTGAACCTCTCTCCCATCTCCCTCCCCATACCATCCCTCTGGGTCATCCCAGTGCACCAGCCCCAAGCATTCTGTATCCTGCATTGAACCTGGACTGGCGATTTGTTTCATATATGATATTATACATGTTTCAATGCCATTCTACCAAATCATCCCACCTTCTCCCTCTCCCACAGAGTCCAAAAGACTGTTCTAAACATCTGTGTCTCTTTTGCTGTCTCACATACAGGCTTATCGTTACCATCTTTCTAAATTCCATATATATGTGTTAGTATACTGTATTGGTGTTTTTCCTTCTGGCTTACTTCACTCTGTATAATAGGCTCCAGCTTCATCCACCTCATTAGAGCTGATTCAAGTGTATTCTTTTTAATGGCTGAGTAATACTCCATTGTGTATAGTACCACAGCTTTCTTATCCATTCATCTGCTGATGAACATCTAGTCTGCTTCCAAGTCCTGACTATTATATAACAGTGCTGCGATGAATATTGGGGTACACGTGTCTCTTTCAGTTCTGGTTTCCTTGGTGTGTATGCCCAGTAGTGAGATTGCTGGGTCATAAGGCAGTTCTATTTGCAATTTTTAAAGGAATCTCCACACTGTTCTCCATAGTGGCTGTACTAGTTTGCATTCCCACCAACAGTGTAAGAGGGTTCCCTTTTCTCCACACCCTCTCCAACATTTATTGTTTGTAGACTTTTGGATCACAGCCATTCTAAGTGGTGTGAAATGGCACCTCATTGTGGCTTTGGTTTGCATTTCTCTGATAATGAGTGATGTTGAGCATCTTTTCATGTGTTTGTTAGCCATCCGTATGTCTTCTTTGGAGAAATGTCTATTTAGTTCTTTGGCCCATTTTTTGATTGGGTCATTTATTTTTCTGGAATTGAGCTGCAGGAGTTGCTTGTATATTTTTGAGATTAGTTGTTTGTCGGTTGCTTCATTTGCTATTATTTTTTCCCATTCCAAAGGCTGTCTTTTCACCTTGCTTATCGTTTCCTTTGTTGTGCATAAGCTTTTAATTTTAATTAGATCCTATTTGTTTATTTTTGCTTTTATTTCCAATATTCTAGGAGGTGGGTCATAGAGGATCCCGCTGTGATTTATGTCGGATTTTACCTATGTCCTCCTCTAGGAGTTTTATAGTTTCTGGTCTTACCTTTAGGTCTTTAATCCATTTTGAGTTTCAATAAACTGTTCGTTATTTAGAAATGTGTTGTTTAATCTCCATGTGTTTGTGTTTCTTACAGTTTTTTTCTTGTAATTGATATCTAGGCTCATAGCATTGTGGTCAGAGAAGATGCTTGATACAATTTCAATTTTCTTAAATTTACCAAGGTTTGATCTGTGACCCAAGATGTGATCTATCCTGGAGAATGTTCCATGTGCACTTGAGAAGGTGTATTCTTCTTCATTTGGATAGACTGTCCTGAAGATATCAAAGAGATCCATCTCATCTAGTGTATCATTTAAGACTTGTGTTTCCTTTCTAATAATAGCAGTATTTTTATAAGTGGCACTGCTACTGCTGCTAAGTCGCTTCAGTCATATCTGACTCTGTGAGACCCCATAGACGGCAGCCACTAGGCTCTTCTGTCCCTGGGATTCTCCAGGCAAGAATACTGGATGGGTTGCCATTTCCTTCTCCATTATAAGTGGCACAGAGAGGTTAACTAACTCACCTGAGAATGCACAGCTACTAAGACATAGAACCAGGATTGGAACCTAAGCAGTTTTACCCTAGATTTCACACTCTTAATGACCACATCACTTTTGGTATAATATCAGAGACATGGAGAATTCAGTAAACACCTGTCTTCTTACTGTTAGTCTTCAGCCCCCCATCCTTTTGCGAGAGGAACTCCAACAGCAGGTCTGTTGCTAAATTACTCTAGAACAAGGTTTGTTCCTATTCTGCTTTCTGTGGTCAAACCAGCAACTCTTTAGAGAGAGTGGGCATGCCCCATCACCATGATGGAGAAGTAGTCATAGGGTCAGTCACAAAGCCATTTAGCTAAAACTGGAATTGAGCATATAAAGGAATCCCCATCAGAAAGTGTGAAGAACAATTGTTTTATTTCTATTATTGTTGGTTGCTTTTAAGAAAAAAAGAGGAAGTGACATTATTTTCCTGGGTAAGGTTTTATGTGGATATATATGAAAATATATATCCACACACAAAAAAATATATATATTTTAATCTTATGAAAATACCAGACCATATTCCTAACTTCATCTCTAACCCAGATACTTTCAGCAGAGAGAGTTATCAGTGTTAACACAAAGGAGAAGTGGCAATAATATAAAATGACAAATGACCCAGATAACTTTTTTTTTTTTTTACTCTTGAATGCAATCAGAGACTCTACATACTTGTTACCAACAGTCTCAGCCTGACTGATGAGAGTTTGTGGCTTTGTTGAATAGCAGAATGGAACAGGCCAAAAGAGAATCCAGTTGATAACTAAGAATTGCAATTATATTTCTATTATTGAAGCATATATGCTTCATTTTAATAATACTAATACTTTTAATCTATGATTCTTACATAAAGTATGTTTGGGTATACACTAAATATTTTGGGGCTTTCCTGGTGGCTCAGATGGTAAAGAATCCACCTGCAATGCAGGAGATGCGGGTTTGATCTCTGGGTCAGGATGGTCCCCTGGAGAAGGAAATGACAACCCACTCCAGTATTCTTGCCTGGAGAATTCCATGGACAGGGGAGCCTGGTGGGCTATAGTCTGTGGAGTTACAAAGAATCAGGTTCAACTGAACAACTAACACTTTCACTTAGATATTTTTACTTTCTTCAAATGGGGCTTTAAGCTTGAGTGCCTCCTATGTGCCAGACACTGTTCTTGGTGCCTAAGATCCAAAGTGAAGCAAAGCAAAAGGACAAAGCAAAGTTCCCACCCTGCAGGGACTTTATATCTAGCTTTTGAGGAACTAAGCAGTGATTTTTTTTTTTAATTGGAGCTCACATTCTATATTTATCAGTTGAAGACTGTGTGTTTGATACACAAGAGTAAGGCATAAATTTTTATTACAGTTCCAAATTACTAAGCATTTTTTGTTCTCTTGAGTTCACTTAAATAATATATGCAACAATGAAGAAACAGAATAGTATAGAAAAAGATAGTATGGAGTGACCCTGTTTTGGGACAATTTAAACCCAATCTTAGGAGATCCCGTCATCATCCCAGAGAGAGTAAAAAAGAAAAAGGTAAACAAGTTAGAACTATGGCTGTAAATTTTTTTTACTGTTAGGTTGGCGCAAAAGCAATTGTGGTTTGGCATTGTTGAACTTGGCAATTTGATATTGGAATATATTCTTAAATTAATGTAGTTACGTTATACATCATTTTAACGCACATTTCTTTTTTTTTTTTTTTTTGCTAATGACTTACTACTTACTGTTTATATTTATTTTAGACTATAAAGAACACATAAAGAATATGTTAGACAAAAAGCAAATTTGAGTGATTTTTTAAAATTCAAGTTCAATATGGGTCACAAAGCAGCGGAGACAACTTTCAGCTTAAACAGTGCATTTGGTCCAAGAACTGCTAACAAGCATATAGTGCAGTGGTGGGTCAAGAATTGCTGCAAAGGAGATAAGAGCCTTGAAGATAAGGAGCATAGTCCCCAGCCATCGAAAGCTGACGATGACCGATTGAGAGCAATCATCAAAGCTGATCCTCTTAAAACTACATGAGGAGTTGCCGAAGAACTCAATGTTGACCAATGTTGACATTCTATGGTTGTTTGGCATTTGAAACAAATTGGAAAAGTGGGTGCCTCCTGAGCTAACCACAAATCAAAAACATTGTTGTTTTGAAGTGTTGTCTTCTCTTATTCTGTGCAACAGCAATCCATTTTGCGATTGGTTGTGATGTGTGACAAAAAGTGGACTGTATATGACAACCAGCAATGACCAGCTCAGTGGCTGGACCAAGAAGAAGCATCAAAGCACTTACCAAAGCCAAACTTAAAGGTCATGGTCACGGTTTGGTGGTCTGCTGCCTGTCTGATCCACTGCAACTTTCTAAATCCCAGCGAAATCATTATATCTGAGAAGTATGCTCAGCAAACTGATGAGATACACTGAAAACTGCAACGTTTGCAGCCAGCATTGGTCAACAGAAAGGGCCCAGTTCTTCTCTGTGACAATGTCCTACTACAGGTCATACAACTAATGCTTCAAAAGTTGAAGGAGGGCCTTCTCCAGTGGTCCAGTGGTTAAGAATCTACCTTGCAATGCAACGAATGCAGCTTCAATCTCTGGTCAGGGAACTAAAATCCCACCTGTTGTGGGGCAACTAAATCTACATGCTGCAACTAAGACCACACACAGCCAAATAAGTAAATAAATACTTTTTAAAAAGTTGAATGAATTGGGCTACAAAATTTCACTTCATCTGCCATATTCTACCAACCTCTCACTAACTGACTACCACTTCTTCAAGCATCTTGCAGGGAAAACTCTTCCACAACCAGTAGGAGGGAGAAAATGCTAAGAGTTTGTTGAATTCCAGAGCATGAATTTTTATGCTGAGGGATAAACAAACTTGTTTCTCTTTGGCAAAAATGTGATGATTGTATTGGCCCATTTTTTGATTTATAAAAATGTTTGAGCCTAATTATAATGATTTAAAATTTGTAGTCCAAAACAGCAATTACTTTTTCATCAACCAAATTCTGAAAACTCTTTTTTACTTTTGTACCCCATATTTTGAAAAATTCAATGCTTTAAACAAATCCCATTTATTAAGTAATAATAGATTTATTTCCCCCTGTATATACTATTTCTGCCACTTCTGCAGAAAAACCCAGAAACAGATTGAGCTCCAGCATATTCATACTCAGTCCTCAGATAGTAATGCCCAATTGGCCACCCTAGGAGCCCTTGTTTTAGGCTGTTGAGTTGTGTGCATTGTGCACTTGCAGAGGTAGATGGTGGTATTAGAAGTTAGTTCAGTTCAGTTCAGTCACTCAGTCGGGTCCAACTCTGCAACCCCATGAACTGCAGCACTCCAGGCTTCCCTGTCCAACACCAACTCCCAGAGTCCACCCAAACCCATGTCCATCAAGTCAGTGATGCCATCCAACCATCTCATCCTCTGTCATCCCCTCCTCCCATTTTCAATCTTCCCTAGTATCAGGGTCTTTTCCAATGAGTCAACTCTTCGCATGAGGTGGCCCAAGTACAGGAGTTTCAGCTTTAGCATCATTCCTTCCAAAGAAATCCCAGGGCTGATCTCCTTCAGAATGGACTGGTTGGATCTCCTTGCAGTCCAAGGGGCTCTCAAGAGTCTTCTCCAACACCACAGTTCAAAACCATCAATTCTTCAGTGCTCACCTTTCCATGACTACTGGAAAAACCATAGCTTTGACTAGATGGGCCTTTGGTGGCAAAGTAACGTCTCTGCTTTTTAATATGCTGTCTAGCTTGGTCATAGCTTTTCTTCCAAGGAGCAAGTGTCTTTTAATTTCATGGCTGCAGTCACCATCTGCAGTGATTTTGGAGCCCCCCAGAATAAAGCCAGCCACTGTTTCCACTGTTTCCCCATCCATTTGCCATGAAGTCATGGGACCAGATGCCATGATCTTACTTTTCTGAATGTTGAACTTTAAGCCAACTTTTTCACTCTCCTTTTTCACTTTCATTAAGAGGCTCTTTAGTTCTTCACTTTCTGCCATAAGGGTGGTGTCATCTGGATATCTGAGGTTATTGATATTTCTCCCAGCAATCTTGATTCCAGCACGTGCTTCCTCCAGCCCAGCATTTCTCATGATGTACTCTACATATAAGTTAAATAAACAGGGTGACAATAAAGAGCCTTGATGTATTCCTTTCCCGATTTGGAACCAGTCTGTTGTTCAATGTCCAGTTCTAACTGTTGCTTCTTGACCTGAATACAGATTTCTCAGGAGGCAGGTCAGGTAGTCTGGTATTGCCATTTAAAAAAAAATTTCCACAGTTATTGTAAACCACTCAGTCAAAGGCTGTGGAATAACACAGAAGTAGATGTTTCTCTGGAACATTCTTGCTTTTTTGATGATCCAACAGATGTTGGCAATTTGATCTCTGGTTCCTCTGCCTTTTGTAAATCCTTCTTGGGCATCTGGAAGTAATTGGTTCATGTACTGTCAAAACCTGACTTGGAGAATTTTGAATATTATTTTGCTAGCATGTGAGATGAGTGTAATTTTACGGTAGTTTGTGCATTCTTTGGCATTGCCTTTCTTTGGATTGGAATGAAAACTGACTTTTTTCAGTCCTGTGGTCACTGGTGAGTTTTCCAAATGTGCTGGCATATCAAGTGCAACACTTTCACAGCATCATCTTTCAGGATTTGAAATAGCCCAGTTGGAATTCCATCACCTCCCCTAGCTTTGTTCGTAGTGATGCTTTCTAAGGCCCACTTGACTTCACATTCCAGGATGTTTCTGGCTCTAGGTGAGTGATCACACCATCATGATTATCTGGGTCATGAAGATCTTTTTTTTATAGTTCTTCTGTGTATTCTTGCCACCTCTTCTTAATATCTTCTGCTTCTGTTAAGTCCATACCATTTCTGTCCTTTATTGCCTGCCATCAGAACAAGACCCAGTTTCCCCCTCAGTTAGTCCCTCCCATCGGGAAGCTTCCATAAGCTTCTTATCCTTATCCATCAGAGAGCAGACAGAATAAAAACCACAATATCAGAAAACTAAACAAATTGGTCACATGAACCACGGCCTTGCCTAACTCAATGAAACTATGAGCCATGACTTTACTGCTGCTGCTGCTAAGTTGCTTCAGTCATGTCCGACTCTGTGCGACCCCATATACAGCAGCCCATCAGGCTCCCCCGTCCCTGGGATTCTCCAGGCAAGAACAATGGAGTGGGTTGCCACCTCCTTCTCCAACGCATGAAAGCGAAAAGTGAAGTCGCTCAGTCGTGTCCGACTCCTAGTGACCCCATGGACTGCTGTCCCCCAGGCTCCTCTGTCCATGGGATTTTCCAGGCAAGAGTACTAGAGTGGATTGCCATTGCCTTCTCCGATGATCCATGCCTTTAGGGCCACCCAAAATGGATGGGTTATGGTGAAGAGTTCTGAAAAAACATGATCCACTGGAGGAGGGAGTGACACACCACTTCAGTATTCCTGCCTTGAGAACCCCATGAACAGCCTGAAAAGGTCACTGTCTCAGCCCCCAGTAATTGAATATTGCCACTGGACTTAAGCTCTACTCTTGGCTCTGACATCTGGTTCCTCATCTTGGTTTGACCTCTAGGATCACTCTTGGTATCTTCTTGTTTGAATGACTTCTAATGACTGTGAAGCCCATCCAGATTGCCACCCTCTGTGCTTGGCATGGCTTGTTCCCTCAATGCCCAGTCTTGGTACTGTTAGGACTCACCCTTAGTGTTTCAGTAGGTGAAGTCCTTGTTGCATAAGGATATGACCCAGTGACCTCCCAAGGGTCCTTCAAATGGCTTGTGTAAAACTGGAAACTACTGCCTACCAAGAACTATGCTTATAAACATTTATAACCCCAGTATCAACATGGAGCTATATTCCTCCATGGTGATGGAAAACAAGTGTGTGCCAGAGCCTCTGTATTCCATGGCTGCCTTTTGTCTAGAAGTTCCTTTTCACTCAGAAGGACTGGTTATGAGTGTTTATAATATTCTATTTTTAAAAATGGTATTTCAGATATGCTTTGAGGTAAACCCATCTTATTTCTTGTCCAAATTCTCCATTTCATTTTTCATAATTTATCTTCTACTCTCTTGATGAGTATGTTCTTTCTCCCTTCAAAATGAGCCCATTACAATTTTCCATTTGAAAATAAATTTCATCATGCTTTGTTTCCTGTTTTCTAAATGACTCAGATCTAGCTGAGAATTTTGTTAGCAGCTCCAAAGTATGATGCACTGTAATTCTCCTGGAAGGTGAAAAGTGAAAAGTATAGGAGCAAGTCTAGCCTTTGACCTGAGGCTCTAACACTGGAATCTTACAACCGAGTGTATCATGTGATTTTGACTGATCTACAGGCTGACATTTTCCCTCACCAAAGAGGTATTCAGAGACTTCAGACTTGGTAAATCACCACCACAACCTCTGTGCCATACAGACCCATAAAAGTAATAAATGCGAGTGTCGTGAGAATTACTTGTTATTCAAATGTTTAAGTTTATGGTCTTGCTTGCATTATTGTTTTATGAAGCAACAATAAGTGTTTATAACATATTTCATGCTTAAAGAAGTGTGGAGATGTCAATTTGATTTAAATATCAAATTACTACCAGAATGAGATTACAGGATATTTTTTGCAGCGTGCTTATGTGAACATCATCACAATATATTTATTATGTTAACTGGGCTTACATATTTGGGCAGCCTACCTAGTTTAGTGGACTGAGCACTAGATTGGCAGTAAAGTTCTCCTGGATTCTAACTTCAGTTCTACTGCTCATTGGCTCTGGGTCTGTTGTTTCTTTGTCTTTGGCCTTGTAAAACGTAAAAGTAGGAAAAGAATAAGACATGGCCAGTTGAGTTCTTAATATTTAATTTGAGGAACTGTTACCTGCAGGGCCAGTTATTATTTTCTTTTTTTTTTTTTTTTTTATTTTACTTTACAACACTGTACTGGGGCAGTGCGTCAATGGCTCCTCCTCCTTGTTCCCTGGCCTCCCCTTGGCCCTTTACCACATGCTCCATCTTCTCCCTAACAAAGGCATTTTTGTTGTCCATAGAACAGTAACCACTATCCTAGGAACCAAATAAGTGAACAACTCAAATACATTCTGGGTTTATTTGCCTATTTATTCAGATGGCACTTATGCTTCTTTTCTAAAGTTAGGCTGCCCAATCATAAAGGTGATTTTGGACTACAATAAAAAGGTTTAGGATAATGATAAGAATGCCACAGATGATCAAGTTAAGAACTAGTATTCTTTTACCCAGAGAATGCAAAACTTATCTGAGTTGGGATAAGCTTATTGCAATCCGCTTCAACTGTTTGAAAGATTATAGTTTGAATAATGTCTTTGTTCCTTATCCCCACTAAGATTAGGAAAAGAAAATAATCATGAAGGAATTATGTTACATACAGGTAGAGAGGTCTATTAAGACATCAGACAGGTAGATGCCTTCTCTAAAGAGAAAAAAGATTCTGATCTGTGACAGCTTTCCTAGAGTCAGAGAAGTGAACTGTCACTTCAGAACTCATCACGTCCATCAATTTTCCAGGGTTTAAATACCTCCTAAAGAAATGTGGTAGCCCTCCTTGGTGCCTTATTTCAGGCTCTTTTAATGCTTGCAGCGAGAACACATTAATGCTGAATAGAAGCCTATCTGTATATTTCCTTATTTCCTCTTTCCTTTGAAAGAGAGAACAGATAATCACCATCCATGTGATTCTATTCCTTAAATACTAAATCCCTATATCATTGTCTTCTTCCCCCACCCCCTGCCCCGAGTCCTCACTGGTCTGTTTCCTAAAGACTTAATTACCATTGCTGCCCCTCTGATTTTATAGTGAATGGCAATTCTGACACCTCTGACCCTGAGAAGCAGAGAATTCTTAGCTTTATCTTTGCACTAAGAATTTAAATGCAGTGGAATGTACAAGTAGAAATAGGTCATTTTTCTTCTGCACATCACCAATTGCAAGATTTTTTTCATAAAAAGCAGAGTATCAGTTTTCAACTGAAAACACATTTTTGTAAAGCATGAAAAAAATGGAATCTCAAGTGCCGTTGCTGTCAGAAAGATGAATGCTTCTTCTGTTTTGAAGTAGCTGCCAACAAATATGAGGACTAGGCATCATTTCTCTCTTTGGTGAACTGTCAGGCTCCTCTTTATGAATCTGGCACATTACAGGTGACTGAAGTAGATTCTCATTGTTAGTAACTGGTACAAACACTTGTTTCGCTACCTATGACTTACAGTCCTGTTGCCTCAGATCAAAGGATATTCTGAGTTGTACACCACATAATACAGATAACTGAATTTTTATTATGGTGAAATCTCATAAAATTAGCCATTTTATAGTGAAGAATCTAGTGGCATTTAGTACATTCACAATATTTTATAACTAGCATCTATGCCAAGTTCTACAATATTTTCATTGCCCCATTAAGAAATCCCATACTGGACTTCCTTAGTGGCACAGTGGATAGGAATCTGCCTTTCAATATAGGGAACAGATTAGTCTGGGAAGATCGTATGGTGATGCTGAGCAGCTCAGCCCATGAGTCACAACTACTGAAGCCCACTCTCCTAAAGCCTGTGCTCCACAACCAGAGTATGTGCATGCTAAGTCACATGAAAGTGAAAGAGGAGAGTGAAAAAGTTGGCTTAAAGCTCAACATTCAGAAAACGAAGATCATGGCATCTGGTCCCATCACTTCATGGGAAATAGATGGGGAAACAGTGGAAACAGTGCCAGACTTTATTTTTTTGGGCTCCAAAATCACTGCTGATGGTGACTGCAGCCATGAAATTAGAAGACGCTTACTCCTTGGAAGAAAAGTTATGTCCAACCTAGATAGCATTTTCAAAAGCAGAGACATTACTTTGCCGACTAAGGTCCGTCTAGTCAAGGCTATGGTTTTTCCTGTGGTCATGTATGGATGTGAGAGTTGGACCTGTCTCTTATACACATCTAAAACTGTGGAAAATTCTGAAAGAGATGGGAATACCAGACCACCTAACCTGCCTCTTGAGGCAGGAATCATTTCTTTGGAAGGAATGATGCTAAAGCTGAAACTCCAGTACTTTGGCCACCTCATGCGAAGAGTTGACTCATTGGAAAAGACTCTGATGCTGGGAGGGATTGGGGGCAGGAGAAGAAGAGGACGACCGAGGATGAGATGGCTGGATGGCATCACTGACTCAATGGATGTGAGTCTGAGTGAACTCCGGGAGATGGTGATGAACAGGGAGGCCTGGCGTGCTGCAATTCATGGGGTCGCAAAGAGTCGGACATGACTGAGCGACTGAACTGAACTGAACTGAAGTCACTTCAGTCATGTCTGACTCTCTGCAACCCTATGGACTGTAACCTGCCAGATTCCTCTGTTCATGGGATTCTCCAGGCAAGAAAACTGGAGTGGGTTGCCATTTCCTACTCCAGGGAGTTTTTCCAACCCAAGTATTGAACCCATGCCTCTTACGTCTCCTGCACTGGCAGGCAGGTTCTTAACCACCAGTGCCAAAGAGAAGCCACTGCAGTGGGAAGCCCACGCCCTGCCACAAAGTGGCCCCTGCTTGCTGCGACTAGAGAAAGTCTGTGGAGAGCAACGAAGACTCGGCACAAGTCAAAACAAAAAAGGCAATCCCATACCTCCCTCCCTCCAGATTTTGGTAACCATCAATCTGTTTTTTGTCTTATAAATTTACCTATTCTGTAAATCAGATCAGTTCAGTTCAGTCGCTCATTTGTGTCCAACTCTTTGCGACCCCAGGCCTCCCTGTCCATCACCAACCCCCAAAGTTCACTCAAACTCAGGACCGTCGAGTCGGTGATGCCATCCAGCCATCTCATCCTCTGTCATCCCCTTCTTCTCCTGCCCTCAATCCCTCCCAGCATCAGAGTCTTTTCCAATGAGTCAACTCTTCACATGAGGTGGCCAAAGTACTGGAGTTTCAGCTTTAGCATCATTCCTTCCAAAGAACACCCAGGACTGATCTCCTTTAGAATGGACTGATTGGACCTCTTTGCAGTCCAAGTCACTCTCAAGAGTCTTCAACACCACAGTTCAAAAGCATCAATTCTTCGGCGCTCAGCTTTCTTCACAGTCCAACTCTCACATCGATGACTATTGGAAAAATCATAGCCTATAGAATGTTGCTTTTGTATCTGACTTCTTTCACTGACACAGTGTTTTCAAGGTTCGTCCACATTGTACCATTATCAGCACCTCATTCCTTTTTTTTATGACTGAATAATATTTTGTTATATGTACCTGTGTACATATTAAGTTGCTTTAGTTATGTCCAACTCTTTGTAACCCCATGGACTGTAGCCCATCAGACTCCTCTGTCCATGAGGATGGAGTGGGTTGCCATGCCCTCCTCCATCTGTTATATGTGTATACCATAATTTGTTTATCCATTCATCTATTGATGGGTTGTTTCCCCCTGTTGGTTATTGTGAATAATGCTGCTATGAAATTCATATACAAGTATTTGTTTGAGTACCTGTTTCAATTCTTTTGGTTATATACCTGTGATGGAACTACTGGGTCATAAAATAAATTCTGTTTAACCTTTTAAGAAATTGATAAACTGTTTTCCTAAATTTACTTCTGAAGGGGAAAACCCATGGCATTAATGCAATGAACATTATCTTAGCAGGAGGAGCACATCCCTGTGAGCCTTTAAAGAGAATTTTCTGAAGAATCAAAGGGCATAAAGTTATTGACAGCAAAGGTGTTTTAGCCAACTGACCTCTGCTCCTGGACAGACAGAACTAAAGCAACAATCCATGTAAGTTTCTGCCACATGAATTCCTTGAAATTCTTCCATCAGTGCAGATCTATTGCCCTTTGGCCACATTTATACTATAATTAACCGCAAATTCAATTAAGAGAATTGCTTTAAGGGAAGAAGCCAATTCTGATGAGGTCTGTTCTGAGAAAAAAAATCCAAAAAACATTTTAAAGTTGCCAGAAGTCAAGTTTGTGCCCTTTCAGCAGAAGGACCCATACTTTGAATGTTTGACTAAAATTAATTACCATTTAGTTTTCACATAAGAAGACATCTGCCTATTTTCCTAAAAGCTGTTGCTCTGATGTGGGCAAATTGGTATGAAGACTAATCTAACTTGCCTGTTGTAGAAATAGACTGGACTCTGGAAAGCCCATGCCTGTGTTCAGTTTTTTGACTGTCCCCATAGACATTTCCTTTTGTGACATTGATACTAAAGATATAGTAGATACTGAAGGGTAGACAGCCAACACCTATCCTGCAGTGCCAATAAAAAGGCAATGTTTAGATGTCTGACCTCTTGATACAGGAAACACTTTGCCATCCCTGTAACCACATGCTAGTCAGGATGAGCAGTGGAATCACAACCTTAACAGGGTTAACATGAACTAAATTAGAAACAAAAACCCTCCTCTTCCTTGCAGGATTTATTCAAGTTAATATAGTTGACATAATGTACCCAAATAGTACACCCAGAAAATGAGCTCATCCATCAGGGATCTTGCCATGTTGTAATTCAGAATTACTCCTCAGAATTTCAAAGCCATTACAGTCTGAGTGACATGGTTGCCAGAAAATGAAACCTCAGAACACTGCAGAGCCTGAGTCAGAGGAACTGCTCCTTGGCTGCTAATCCACTGTGTCTATAATATTTCAGCCCTGATCCCTGATCCTATGCTGCTTGAGTCACATGCTCTTGGAGATAACTTCAAGTGTAAACAGAAAGGTCGAAAGAGTACAGGGAGGCAAGGCAGCCGTGCAGATGCACTCTTCCGTCAGATGTCACAGGAGCAGATTAGGTACATCAGACTACATGGGGTCTCCCTCCCTCACATGGCAAAAAACTCCTTGAGGAGGGCTCACAAGTTCTGGGAAGAGAGGAATGTTTATGCCTGTGGAGAAACAAAATGTCCCTGAGGTAGAATATTTGAACCCAGTCATACATAATTGGTGGTGGTGGACAGGAGAAAGCCTGACATTTCAGACTTTAACCATATTCAGGAGGATCTGGGAGATCCCCTGGAGAAGGAAATGGCAATCCACTCCAGTATTCTTGCCTGGAGAATCCCATGGACGGAGAAGCCTAGTAGGTTACAGTTCACGGGGTCGCAAAGAGTCGGACACGACTGAGCGACTGACACGACGAGGAGGATCTGGTTCATAGGAAAGTTTATGTTAAAACCTTATGTCTCGATTTCTCTTTATCCCACGTTATCATCTTGAGATGCTAAGCTAGCTGGACCCCTCAAGTTCAATTAATGTTTTCCAAGGACAGGAGAAATTATTTTTCCTATGAGAGTTGATCTTTATTCTCAGTAATTTCTCTTCTTGAACTTTTACAGAACTCTTGATATATGAAGTTACTCTTCATACATTTAAAAAATCTTGAGAAATGTATCTGATCCAAGCTAATAACTCATAACAATATTTTTAGATGCTACCTGGGTATACTGCTTACGTAAACTGAGTCCAGGCTTCATGTTATATTAGAGTTTGTCAGGTGATGTGCTTTTAGCTGGCACATAGTGCCCTTACTTCTTGCCAGAGCAGAGGGCAAGTTCTTAGTAAACGTGCAAGGTTCATATGACTAATGAGAGTTGGTTTGGCCACTAATGAGATTCTAAGTTTCTTTAAACCAAAATAGGAATCAGGCATCACATCAGCCCTGTGAAAGCTTCAAGAACTATTCCTGTCTCTAGTGCAGGGAAAAATGAATTGCAGAACCTCAATGAAAACAAAATCCATGAATATTGCCATACCCATCTAATCTTGCATTCTGACTGAAGCAGAAGTTCAAAGGGAGTTTTATGGAAGGGAACCTTGGTTTCTTCAGTATCAGTCCTCAGGAATATATTTCACTTTCCATAAGTAAACTGCTATCAGTCCACTAGAGATAGGGTTTACCTGACCCTTTGGAAGCTGTTTCTGTAACCAATGTATTCCCAACTTTGCAGTCTATGACTTACAATGGAAAGTATCCTTTCATTTTATACTAAAATTATGACAGCATTCTCTTCTACCGGCCTGTGTGCTGGAAATATACTTCTCTCAAAGTGCCCTCAACAACATCTGAAACTTTGTACCACCTTTGTTGGCTCTCTGAAATAGAGCTTTCCGTGTGTCCCCTCTGGCCTTCTCCTTGCTGCTTTGACCTTCAGGAATGTTCTTCTGTCATGGACTTAGTTCTCCCCACCAATGCCCACTGTTGCCCCCACTTTATCTTTGGGAAAAAGAAACTCTTCCCTTTGGCCCAAAGAGAACATCCTGATAATACTCCCCACTTTTCAGTGTGGCTAAGAAGTAGATATAAGGCTTTTCCAGGCTAGGGGTGCCTTACCCCAAGACCTCAAGTGCTGATTATTTTCTTCTCTGAGCTGCTGTTGTCTATATTGCTATTCCTGACAAAACCAGAAGCTTAATGATGGTCAGGTCAGTTCAGTTCAGTTCAGTTGCTCAGTCGTGTCCGACTCTTTGCGACCCCATGAATCGCAGCACACCAGGCCTCCCTGTTCATCACCAACTCCTGGAGTTCACTCAGACTCATGTCCATCGAGTCCGTGATGGCATCCAGCCATCTCATCCTCGGTCGTCCCCTTCTCCTCCTGCCCCCAATCCCTCCCAGCATCAGAGTCTTTTCCAATGAGTCAACTCTTCGCATGAGGTGGCCAAGGTACTACTGCCCTGAAAATAGCTGACCACCTACACAAACCTGCTTTTCATATTTCAAAGTCTAGGGACAAATGGATCCTTAATCCAGAGACACATGGAAGCCTCTCCTTCCACAGTGTGTAGTATCACTTTTTTCCCTACATGGAGATTAACCATGTCTCAAGATTATTGGTGGTAGAAATATCCATTCTCTAAAAGCAAAAGCCTATATTCACTCAACCACCAAGCCCAACCGGTATCCCCTGGTTCCAATAATACAATCTCAAAATGATGCACAGTGGCCAAAGTCAGGGTCATCTCTTTTAACCATGGTCACATTTTTACATTTGTGCTTTCTACTGTTACTATTTCTTGGGTGCAGGGGTCTCTAGATGCAATAATTTGTCAGTCAGGGTTCAGCATGTGTCTGGACATGGATTGCATACTCCACGCAGGCAACTGAAGGAAGTTAGTAAATGCACTGTTTACAAGGTATGGGCAAGGTTTATAGACATCAGCAAGGGATAAAGCAGTATGTGGGGAGCACAATAGGGAGCTGTTACTGCCCACAAGTCTTAAGTGGACAAGGGAGGATATATTTCCCAGAACCCTGAAAGACTATGAAGAGAGCTCTCTGACAAGAGTGCAGCTTGCAGTAGATAGATTCAGCCAACCCTACACACCATGGTAGAGAAGGAGCTGGGGAACAAATATCCCAACCTCACTCCCCTCCATCTCCCAGTCTCCTGCCCCCGGGCTTCTCATCACCACCTCACTGGCCAAACCCCACCCTGCCCAGAGGGAAAGGGAGTTTGTTGATACTGTGCATATTACTCAGCCTCCCAGGGCCAGAGCAGGGCAGAGAAGTATAATGATTAGACATGAAGAGGCAAAAGAAGGTGTCTAGGAAAACTACTTGTGAAACTCAACAGCTTTAATTTTTCTATTTCGTAGAAGTTTCATAAAATGTTCTAATATTAGTATAAGTATTCTACCAGTAAACTCACCTCTTCTTTGCCTCTTGATTTCAAAACCCTTAACCATATGCCCAGAAGTCATTTCTTTACCAAATGTAATATCCCTAATGATTATTGTTGGTCCCTACACAGCAGCAGCCCTTGCTCCTCAAGCATTTTATTGTATTTCTGTGCTCCTTCTGAATCTCTCTCATGGTTTCCTTAAGGTGCAGCAATTAAAACTGTACACTTTATTCTAGAAAGATGCATCCTGGGATAAGAATAAGACATTCTAAATCAATTAGAGTTTTAAGAGCAGTAAAGCTAAAAAAAATTAGGAAAACAAAAATTACAGCAGTATTAAAAATTACAACTAAGAGGTAGTTAGGAATTATTAGGAATTAGCACAACATAGACCATAAACTAGAATTCATAGCAGGCCTTGGAGTAGAAGTCTCCATAAGTTTTAATATATTTTCGATGGCTTGAAAGTGATCCTGTTTGGGGGGAGTATTTTGCATTTGTTGTTCAGTCACTCAGTAATGTCCGACTCTTTGTGACCCCATGAACTGCAGCATGCCAGCCTTCCCTGTCCTTCACCATCTCCTGGAGCTTGCTCAAACTCATGTCCGTTGAGTCAGTGGCACCATCCAACCATCTCTTCCTCTGTCGTCCTTTTCTCTTCTTGCCTTTAGTCTTTCCAACATCAGGTCTTTTCTAATGAGACAGCTCTTCACATCAGATGGCCAAAGTATTGAAACTTCAGCATCAGTCCTTCCAATTAATATTCAGGATTGATTTCCTTTAGGATTGACTGGTTTGATCTCCTTGCTGTCCAAGAGGCTCTCAAAAGTCTTCTCCAAACTCACAGTTCAAAAGCATCAATTTTCCAGTGCTCAGCTTTCTTTATGGTCATGCATGACTAGATGCATGACTACTGGAAAAACCAAAGCTTTGACTAGACGGACCTTTGTTGGCAAAGTAATATCTCTGCTTTTTAATATGCTGTCTAGGTTGGTCATAGCTTTTTTTCCAAGGAGCAAATGTCTTTTAATTTCATGACTGCAGTCACCATCTGCCGGAGAAGGCAATTGCACCCCACTCCAGTACTTTTGCCTGGAAAATCCCATGGATGGAGGAGTCTGGTAGGCTGCGGTCCATGGGGTCACTAAGAGTTGGACACAACTGAGCGACTTCACTTTCACTTTTCACTTTCATGCATTGGAGAAGAAAATGGCAACCCACTCCAGTATTCTTGCCTGGAGAATCCCAGGGGCAGGGGAGCCTGGTGGGCTGACGTCTGTGGGGTTGCACAGAGTCAGACATGACTGAAGTGACTTAGCAGCAGCAGCAGTCACCATCTGCAGTGATTTTGGAGCCCAGGAAAATCGTCTCTCACTGTTTCCATTGTTTTCTCATCTGTTTGCCATGAAGTGATGTGACTGGATGCCATGATATTCGTTTTTTGAATGCTTTTAAGCCAGATTTTTCACTCTCCTTGTTCACTTTCATCAAGAGGCTCTTTAGTTCTTCACTTTCTGCTATATATCTGAGATTATTGATATTTCTCCCAGCTATTTTGATTCCAGCTAGTGCTTCATTCAGCTCAGCATTTCTCATGATGTACTCTGCATATAAGTTAAATAAGTAGGGTGACAATAAACAGCACTGATGTACTCCTTTCCTGATTTGGAACCAGTCTGTGCTTCAATGTCCAGTTCTAACTGTTGCTTCTTGACCTCCATACAGGTTTTGCAGAAGGTAGGTAAGATGGTCTGGTTCCCATCTCTTGAAGAATTTTCCACAGTTCATTGTGATCCACACAGTCAAAGGTTTTAGCATAGTCAGTGAAGCAGAAGTAGATGTTTTTCTGGAATTCTCTTGGTTTTTCTATGATCCAGTGGATGTTGGCAGTTTGATCTCTGGTTCCTCTGCCTTTTCAAAATCCAGCTTGAACACTTGAAAGTTCATGGCTTATATACTGTTGAAGCCTAGATTGAAGAATTTTGAGCATTACTTTGCTAGTGGGAGATGAGAGCAATTGTGCAATAGTTTGGATATTCTTTGGCATTGCCTTTCTTTGGGATTGGAATGAAAACTGATCTTTTCCAGTCCTGTGGCCATTGCTACATTTTCCAAATTTGCTGACATATTGAGTGCAGTACTTTTACAGCATCATCTTTTCAGGATTTGTAGGTCAACCGGAATTCCATAACCTCCACTAGCTTTGTTCATAGTGATGCTTCCTAAGGCCCACTTGACTTCACATTCCAGGATGTCTGGCACTAGGTGAGTGATCACACCATCGTGGTTATCTGGGTCATTAAGATCTTTTTTGTATAGTTCTGTGTATTTTTGCCACCTCTTAATATCTTCTGCTTCTGTTAGGTCCATACCATTTCTGTCCTTTATTTAGCCCATCTTTGTATGAAATGTTCCTTTGGTATCTATAATTTTCTTGAAGCGATCTCTATCTATTGTTTTCTTCTATTTCTTTTCACTGGTCTCTTAGGAAGGCTTTCTTTTCTCTCCTTGCTATTCTTTGGAACTCTGCATTCAGATGGGTATATCTTTCCTTTTCTCCTTTGCCTTTTATAGCATAATTAACTAACACTTATGACTAGATATTAAATGTGCCTAAATCTAGCACCCAAATAAAATTCTAAATGTAATAATATCAGCAAAGTCTGAAAGGGGTAGGGATGAGGATGTGGATGGATGAGGAAAGAAAAATCAATTAAATATTCCATTCTGTTTGAGAAGAAGTAGCTATTAATTTTTTGTGTCTGCATAAAAATATAGGGTTAAATAGGTAAGGGCCACCATTATCACTATAAAAATAGGAATAAAAAAATTTAAAACAGTAAATAGAGAAGAAAAGGAATTCAAAAGTTACTATCTAGACAAAATCAGGAAAGGAAAAAACATGCAAGAAAAAAACATAAGTTGGAAACATAAAATATGACAGTCTTAGCACATTCTTCCTCATTACCCATCTGGAATTCATCTTTGACTCCTCTCTCATTCAGCATGTCTATGTGGTTGACTCACTTGGGTTTTCCTTGAAAATCTCTTATGTCTGACCTTTCTGTTCCTATTGCCACCCCTCTAGCTCCTTTGGCCCTGAACTGATGTAATGGCTTTAGCACAACATAGCTCACCTTGGCCTCCTTGCAGAAACTAGAGCTATCTTCATAAAACATAACATCACAACCCTGCTCAAAAGCCTTTTAGGTTCCCCCTTCCTTACAATTTATCCTTCCTATCTGATTTTTAAGACCTTCTATAATATGACCCTTACTAACTATGTTTCATCTATTCTAAGACACCTTTTTTTTTGGTTAGTGATGTGATTTTTTATTTTTATTTTTA
>SJYT01009564.1:2603-39463 GCA_006410635.1 Cephalophus harveyi
TTTCTTATCTCTTCTTGCTATTCTTTGGAACTCTGCATTCAGGTGCTTATATCTTTCCTTTTCTCCTTTGCTTTTTGCCTCTCTTCTTTTCACAGCTATTTGTAAGGCCTCCCCAGACAGCCATTTTGCTTTTTTGCATTTCTTTTCCATGGGGATGGTCTTGATCCCTGTCTCCCATACAATGTCATGAGCCTCATTCCATAGTTCTTCAGGCACTCTATCTATCAGATCTAGGCCCTTAAATCTATTCCTCACTTCCACTGTATAATCATAAGGAATTTGATTTAGGTCATACCTGAATGGTCTAGCAGTTTTCCCTACTTTCTTCAATTTAAGTTATGTCCAACCTAGATAGCATTTTCAAAAGCGGAGACATTACTTTGTCAAATAAGGTCCGTCTAGTCAAGGCTATGGTTTTTCCTGTGGTCATGTACGGATGTCAGAGTTTGACTGTGAAGAAGGCTGAGCACCGAAGAATTGATGCTTTTGAACTGTGGTGTTGGAGAAGACTCTTGAGAGTCCTTTGGACTGCAAGGAGATCCAACCAGTCCATTCTGAAGGAGATCAGCCCTGAGATTTCTTTGGAAGGAATGATACTAAAGCTGAAACTCCAGTACTTTGGCCACCTCATGCGAAGAGTTGACTCATTGGAAAGGACTCTGATGCTGGGATGGATTGGGGGCAGGAGGAGAAGGGGGAGACAGAGGATGAGATGGCTGGATGGCATCATGGACTCGATGGACGTGAGTCTGAGTGAACTCTGAGAGATGGTAATGAACAGGGAAGCCTGGCGTGCTGCGATTCATGGGGTCACAAAGAGTTGGACACGACTGAACAACTGAACTGAACTGAAGAATTATATTTGTGATGGATTTTACTGTTGAGTCAATGACTGTTGCCAGGCCTCTATATTCTTTATCTTTAAATTACCTGATTGTAATTTCTATATCAATGTAATTGGATATAGAAAAAGCAATATAGTAGTTTTAATGTTAGCAACACCAGACTTTTGAGTTAGTGAACTTTCTCTTTGTACTCCTTTCTCACTGTACTCCTCTTTCTTTGTTATAAATTCTTGTGTCCTTGCTATGTAAGAATGTAACCTTAATTAGTGCTTTCTGAGAGTGGCACCAGACTTTGGAAAGAACAACACTTTTAAGGCCAATAAGTTTTCTGGTTGACAGACCCTTATCAGAAAAGGGCCATAAAATGTTAATAGGGCTCCTGGCTATAAAATGATGTAAATTACCTAAAACTTGTGTATACAGCTAGGTATGCAGAGAGAAAGCCTGGTCTCGATAAGAGTCAGGGCTGCTGATGCTGCATAACTTTGTATTATCCATTGATCTCTATGTACAACCAAAAATATAAAAAGTTTTCCCATACAATAAAGGATGGACCAGTTTCTCAGACCAAAAAAAAAAAAAAATTGAGCAATTTTATTCTCTGCCCTCCTTCTTAGCAGCAGTAGAATTATACATGCTTTCATATATACAGTAATGAGATTGAGTCAAGTACTGGAAATCTTGGTATCCAATATACCTGGTATATTTTCCATGCAAGCATGCCAAGTCACTCAGTCGTGTCCGACTCTTTGAGACCCCATGGACTGTAGCCCATCAGGCTCCTCTGTCCATGGGATTCTCCAGGCAAGAATACTGGAGAAGGTTGTCATGCCCTCCTCCAGGGAATCCCAGACCCTGTGACTGAACCCCAGTCTTTTACTTCTCTTGCACTGAAAGATGTGTTCTTTACCACTAGTGCCATCTGGGAAGTGCATATTCTCCATACCTTGAAATAATTTCCTTAAAATTGAGAATTCTCCAATTCTTTAAATTGAAAACATACTCTGTTTTGTTGCTTGACCAAACAACAAATCAAAGCAAAACAAAACAAAAACAAATTGTAGCAACAGTAGCAACAAAAATTGAGTGATTTGCCTACTTCAAAGTTAAAACAGAAAAATCAACTTGGAAAATTTCCTTCCTTAAGTTTTAGACTAATAACAAAAAGCTAATCTGTGGTAAACCCATAGCTTCATCATTTTATGCCCTCTTTATTCTTAGTAATATTTCTTGTTCTAAAGTATATTTTCTATTTTGTTTTATATCAATATATTCATGCATGAGATGCTTTCTGCCATTGTATATTTAACTCAATACATTATCATAATTGAGATTTCTTTATAAAGCAGTTTAAGTCACTCATTTTAGAGGCACATGAGTTAAAAAAAAATGAGTAACATCAATGTAAATTATACTCTACAGCAGTTATGCTACTGCTGCTGCTGCAACAGCAGCTATAGGAGTTACCAAAAATGAATTTAAATCTAAAGGTAAATAATAGAAGAGTATGGAATTTTATATCAGTATTTATTGAAGAGCATCAATGCCTGTAGTGTTGCCATATTAAATAATCCTCTTGATTATGCCACACACTAATTTTTAAATCATGATCAGAGGACTTAAGTAATATGCATTTCCATTTTTTTTTCAGAATAAGAATAAAGGAATTGTGTTTCTGAATTAAAAAGAAAAAATTAGTCATAGTTTGTCAAGATAGAGAAGAGACATGAAATTTTATGCCCTGAAAATGGATTATTTATTACTGATTTGAGTCAAGGTTAATATAACATTTTTGCTACTTTCCACTGATATTTTTAGTTAATGTAAATATCAAGTAAGCAGTGATTTTTAGAAGAATATATTTTATTTATGAATATATAAAATAATGTTGGTTGTCACTACATATCAAAATGTTAACCAGAAAAAAGTGATTTACATTATTCATCCTTGTAAGTTTGAAATCATATAAGCATTTGAAATTACCTCAATGAATTGTTTTCAAGTTTTTACTTCATTCTCATGAAAATAGAATTAGTTCTCTTAATATTTTTCTGAAAAGATTTGGAATTTCATTCAGACACAAAGATTATAGAACAGAAAACAGATGTGTAAGTAATTCTAGCAAAACTGATGAGGCAACAGATGAAAGAAAATATAAATATGATTGCTAATTTCAAATTAGATATATGTGCCTATGAGGGTGAAAGTGAAAGTTGCTCAGTCATGTCCAACTCTTTGCGACCATGGACCACAGTTCATGGAATTCTCCAGGCCAGAATACTGGAGTGAGTAGGCTTTCCTTTCTCCAGCGGATCTTCCTGACCCAGGAATCGAACCTGGATTTCCTGCTTTGCATGTGGATTCTTTACCAACTGAGCTATCAGGTAAGCCCCCAAATATTACATTGCTTAGAGGAAAATGTAATCCTCCCTGATTTACACAACCATATAGATTAGATTATTTCTATGTTTAGATTATACTTAAAAATTAGAGCTATTTTAAAACAATGTTCACGTCCCAGGAAAGCTATTAGCTCCCAATTTTACAGCAAATCTACTCAATTGTTTTATGGAGACTTTCTAGAGAGTCCTGTTAAGGAGAACTAAGATACAGGCTTGATCAAACTGCCATGTGAAGTAATAATTTATGAATGATGATTGGTAAGTGATAGACAGGCAACACAAAACATACAACATGTATAAAGTATTTTTTTTTCTCAATATTTCAAGAAGCAAGCTAATTTTCTTAAGCCTCTTGTAAATTTTTTCATTCTCTATACTGAAACTTTCTTCCAAAATAAGTTAGAATTGAAGCTACAATGTATACACAATTTCATTTCTTCAAGCACTTAACAAGATACCTTATAGGCATATGACATAAAATAATAGCTTAAAATATGTATGAATCATTGACTCTTGACCACTATGCATTTTCAGTTCAGTTCAGTTCAGTCGCTCAGTCGTGTCTGACTCTTTGCAACCCCATGAAATGCAGTGCACCAGGCCTCCCTGTCCATCACCAACTCCTGGAGTTTACTCAAACTCATGTCCATCGAGACGGTGATGTCATCCAGCCATCTCATCCTCTGTCTTCCCCTTCTCCTCCTGCCCCCAATCGCTCCCAGCATCAGGGTTTTTTCCAGTGAGTCAACTCTTTGCATGAGGTGATCAAAGTATTAGAGTTTCAGCTTCAGCATCAGTCCCTCCAATGAACACCCAGGACTGATCTCCTTTAGAATGGACTGGTCAGATCTCCTTGCAATCCAAGTGACCCTCAAGAGTTTTCTCCAACACCACAGCTTAAAAGTATCAATTCTTCAGTGCTCAGCTTTCTTCACAGTCCAACTCTCACTTCCAAGTAAAACATGTCATTCTTTTTTGTTTCTCTTTAAAAATCTGTCTATCCTTCAAGGCCAAGTAAAAGATGCATGATAGCCACAAATTATTTTGTACAGTCTCTTCCCACCAACTGTATTAAAACAAACACCACTGGCTTGGGAGGTTCCTGAAAGTAAAAATATATCTTTCCCTCTCATCTATTCACCAAATTTAAAGTATAAAATTGTTCATTTATTTAAGACTACTTGTTAATCATCAGGAAAAAGGGAATAACAGAACTAGAATTTATTGCACATATACAGTATGTTTGATATATTACCTATATTTTTTTGTTCTATATACTACTTTATGAACAAAATCATATTAAACTGGTTTTGTAGATAATGACTGAATCAGGTCAATCCATCTTCTCTGACTTATTTAGTCAGAACCAGGTATAGTCTCTTGATCTAAAACTCATATTTTTTCCGTTGCGGTTTTTGTTTTTCAAATCTAAAGTGAATTTTTAAGTGAATTTTTGACACATAATCCATTCAAAATCAGAAAAGTGTTCTTTAATAACCAAAATAAATATTTAACAGTTGCATGCCTTCAAAGTGAAAACAATTTTGTTTTCATTAGTTTGCTGACTGTGTCCTTGACATCCTTATTTCTCAGACTGTAGATCAGGGGATTAAACTGGGGATGAACACCGTGTAAAACACAGATGCCACTTTGACTGTGTGCCTGGAGGTTGTGGAGTTGGGCACACAGTAGAGGAAGAGGATAGTGCCAGGGAAGATGCTGATGGAGGCCAGGTGGGAGGCACAGGTGGGGAAGGCTTTGCAATGACCACCAGCTGATTTCATCTTCAAGGTGGTGACAACAATGAAAGTGCAAGATGTGAGAATGACAAGAAATGTCATCACCTCATTAAAGGTGGCAACAGTGAAAAGAAGCAGCTGGCTGAGATAAGAATTAGAATAAGAGAGGGAAATCAATGAAGAAAGCTCACAGAAGAAGTGATTGATTGTGTTGAAACTGTAAAAAGATAATTTGACAGCAGAACACATGAGAGTCAAGGACCAAGCTATTCCCCATGCATATGACACGACCACTAACTTGGCACAGAGTCTCTGGGACATAACGACTGTGTAGAGCAGAGGGTTGTGAATAGCCATGAAGCGGTCATAGGCCCTCACAGCAAACAGGGTTAATTCAGTCACCACAAAGGTTCAAACGAGAAAGAACTGCACCATACATCCCCAAAATGAAATGCTCTGTCTTCTGCAAGTAGGTTCACCAGGGTCTTGGGAGCAATGATGGAAGAATAGCAGAAATCCACAAATGAGAGGTGGCTGAGAAAAACATACATGGGGGTGTGCAGTTTGGGGTTAACTTTGATGATGACCATCATCCCAAGGTTCTCTGCTATGCTGAAGCTGTAGATGGCCAGAAATGCCAAGAAGAGGGGGGCTTGCAGTTCTGGGTAGTCTGAGAAACCCAAGAGGGCGAATGTGGCCCCAATAGTTATATTTTTCTTGGTCAGACATGCTTCCTGATGGACGGATCTGAACATCTATCTTGGAAATAATATATTGGGAGGGCAATTAACACATAAATCATGCCTACCTGTGCCCTGTGAAGAGGGGATATGAAAAGAGCCAAAATAAATCTGTGTTATAATCCTGACAGGGGTTCATCATCCAAGGCAAAAATAACTAGAGCTTCAGAAAAGAACTACTCGTTACTGTTTTTCTTCAAGAATTTAAAACTTAATTCTGTTCAAGCTCTGAAATATAATTTTAATGACATACAAATGTTATAATGATAAATCAAGCAATTTTGTTTGTAACATGTAATCAAATCCTCATGTGAGACATTCTAATACTGAACTCCATGAACTCTGCAAAATGAAATAATTTTAGCTGATACAGTTATTAATAAAAAATGAAAACACTTGAAATAGCTTCTATAATCAGAAATAAGTTTTACATAAAATATGTGCATATTTGTGATGTAAACAAAGATTAATCTGTGTGGTAAGTTTAATTGGTAAGTCATGTCTGACTCTGCGACCCCATGGACTGCAGCCCACCAGACTCCTCTATCCATGGAATTTCCAGGCAAGAATACCAGAGTGGGTTGCCATTTCTTTTTTCAGGGGAACTTCCTCACCCAGAGATCAAACCCATGTCTTCTGCATTGGCAGGTGGATACTTTACCATTAAGCCACCAGGAAACCTGTGCTTACTTATGCTCATATTTTAAATACCTGATTAGCACTTTAATCATCATCCCTCTTTTTTTGACTGAAAAGGTCAGCTAGCAAATTAAATAATGATTTACAGCTTTTCAGAAATAATACCTATTGAGCAGCCTTTCTTTACATGTGAGCAACAGAAACTTGAAGAAGCTATGACTTGCCTAGTGACATACAGGCATTGATGCTCAACTACAGCTAGAGCCCATATTCCTTAATTCCCAGTGACATACCCATCTCTACACCAGACTGTGATTTACATTACAGATTGAAATATGAGCATTTCTACTTTGTAAAGGTCATATTTCACCCCTCATTTTGCTAACTTTTTTTTTGGCCACTTTAAAGACAAATTCCATGCTATAAAGCTATAAAGTTTAGTCCAACATTTATGTATGGGCTGCAGAGATCTTCTCATCTGTGTAAAGATGTAACATAAAGAATGGATGTTAGGAAAAGCCCTTTTTAGAAATAAATATGATTAAAAGTCCTGAATATTGACACTTATCTAGATGATTCTCTCTTCCTTAGGCACCTAGAATACTCAAATTGTCAGAAGCATGGATGAAAATTGAGATTCTCCACACTCGATGACACTTTAATAAAGGAGTTCTTAATATAGGAAAAAAAAAAAAAAAAGATAGTATTTCTTAAACTGGCACACAGATAGGAAGCCCAGTTACATTTGAATCTCAAGTAAATAATGAATTATTGCTATAAATGCATCCCAAGTATTCTATGGAACTTTTCATAGTAAACATTCATTGTTTATCAGAAGTTCAAATTAAATTTACCATTATGTACTTTTGCTTGCTAAATCTTTCAACCATATATCTAGAAGAATTTAGAATGTTATAGTGAACAGTACATTCCACTTGGAACTTCCATGTTTTAGAACAATAGGGTCTTGCCTGCCAGAAATTCCCTCCATCAAATAATGAATATTTCTTGCTCAAACTAATATATCTGGTAAGGTCATCTCTGTTTCCACATCCCTAGAGCCAATTGGCTCTAGATGTTTCAGCATTAAAGTTTCGAGGTCCCATGTAGCAAGACTCTTGGAGGTCCTGTATGTTCAGATATTCAAGGATTTGAGGATCAGTTAGAAGACGGTCTTTCCAAATCAGTTCTCACTATTAGTGACTTTTCTCAGAATTTCTCACACTCAGCACTATTGATATTTTGTGCTGATTTATTCTTATTTATGAGTACTTACACTGTTCAAGGTACCACATATAACAGCAACTCTGGCCTCTATGACAGCATCACCCTCCCCCTGGTCTCTCCACCGTGGCAATAAAAAAGGTCTCCAGGTATTGTCACATGTACACTTGGGAGGGGAAAAAAGGTGCATAATTGCCTGTAATTGAGAACTACTGTCTTGTTTCTTTTATTCTGGTAGCTTTTCATTTGTCTTCTGTCTGACTTAAAACTATTTCTTATCTCCCGAATGATGTTATCATATGGATTAAACAATTTAGCTTATCTTTGGATCTGGGAAGAATGGTCTAAAATCTTCTTTCTTATGATTTCTTCCCAATTTTTTTTTCATTTTGCTTTTATGAGCCAACATATTTTCCCCCCTGCTCTAAAATCTTATTTAGAGCTAGTCCTATTGATTCTATTTCTCCAGAAGGTTCATTTTCATTCTTTCAGTTCATTTTTATGTAAATACCTCCCTATTGTCTGAAAAGTCACAGAAGCACAGAGCCACATACCTGAAAACTCTCAGGCCCCTCTGTCCCTCCCTTCCCAGTAAACACTTGTACAGGAGACTACGAAGAAGCTCAGTTACACCAAGGCCTCTCTACAGAGCTGTCTAGAAAGTATGGCCTTCCTGTTCTAAAAACGTAATGTTTGCAGTGGCTCAAACTTTCCCTAAAATAATTTTTCACATAAAAAACTGACAAGCCTAAGATATCTTCTAGATCACCTTACACGGTAAAGAAGATCCTATTTTCTCAAACCTACACACAAACCTGCAGGTGGGAAGGGCAGCCTCCCCTCCAGCCTCTGGAGAGTCACTGGTTTGGGGGAGAGGACTCTCTTGTCTCTGCTACTCCCGGTGCCAAAAAGACCCTAGAGAAAACTCCCTGCCTTGTTCTTTGGAGACCTCAGAACAAGCAGTTAGAATCAATGACTTTTCTGATGAAATTCTAATTTCTTGAAAAGCAAACAGCAGCTTTAGAAGCATTTTATACAACAATTGATCAAAAGTGTCAATGTCTTCTCCCCATGCTCCATGATCACTGAGGTAGAATCCAAAACATTTTGTATAGTAACAAGAGACAGCAAAAGTTATGTTTACTAATCAGTAAATATACTTTTAACATATTGTTTTATTCTTTTAATTTTTTTCTAAACTTACTGAAGTACAATTGACAAGCAAAAATTTTATATATTTCAGGTATACACCTTAATGTTCTGATATATATATATGTATGTATGTATATTTAATCTGGCATGAGAAAATGCACATACAATTGAGTTAATTTACTTTTTGTAGTTTGAATATTGAATATGATCAACATTGATGGCAAAACGTTTACAAGGAACTCTGCAACTTATTCCCATTAATTGTAATATTTAATTTTCTGTGTGGTTTATAAATGTCATCTCCTCACCCTCTCTATGGATTATTATATCCAGCTATAGGAATAATATAGTTCTGTTCATGTATAAATATGACAGTTGCTGATAGAAAATAGTATATATTATAACTTTGCATAACACCACTGGGTGTAGCAGAGAAAACTTTGTACTTTGAATGTTAAATAATATTACTCAAGTCTCTTGCATTGCAGGCAGATTCTTTACCATCTGAGCCACCAGGGAAGCCAATTGTTAAATAATATATCCTTCATCCTTTAGTAAAGAAAAAGAAAATAAGATGGAATAGGGAGTGTTGGATATTACCCAGGGTCTGATAGAAGTATCAACACTAAGATAATAATTTAATAAATGTTACTGGATATGTTACATACCAACTGGGAAGGAAATCATTCTTAGTAAATGATTGTTGTGAACATTTCTATATAGTTTGGGGATGAGAGCTGTGCAATTTGTTTACAAGTAACAACACTAAGATAATAATTTAATAAATGTTACTGGATATGTTACATACCAACTGGGAAGGAAATCATTCTTAGTAAATGATTGTTGTGAACATTTCTATATAGTTTGGGGATGAGAGCTGTGCAATTTGTTTACAAGTACTGTTTCACTTAACAAAGTATAAAACAACAACAAAAAACCCATAAGCTTAATACTTACCAAAATTTGAGTTCATATATCATCCAAATTTGAAACAAGATATAGAATGGAGATGGATTTATTTTCACTGCATTTATTCTTTAAATCACTAAAAGTAAATGTGAATGTGAAAGTGAAGTCTCTCAGTCGTGTCCGACTCTTTGTGACCCCATGGACTGGAGCCCACCAGGCTCCTCCATCTACGGGATTCTCCAGGCAAGAACACTGGAGTGGGTTGCCATTTCCTTCTCCAGGGGATCTTCCCAACCCAGGGATCGAACCCGGGTCTCCCGAGTTGTAGGCAGACACTTTACCATCTGAGCCACCAGGGAAGTCCAAAAAGTAAATGTAACTACATAAAAATCTAGACTACATAAAAACCTAGACTGCATATTGAAAACAAAACAAAAACCAACTAAAAAGTAAATTACATATCGAAAAGCATGCCTGATACATAAAACTAAATGTTACCAAATTATGATATTTTGTAAATATTCTTCATAGAGGTGGGCGATTTTAAGGTGCAAAATGTCTTATAAATTACTTTGAAAAACTTGGACACCCAATGGAAATATAAGCAAAGTGAACAGAAAAGAAAAGAAATCATTGAACATTAAAATACTTCCATATTTTAAATTTCTCTTGCTGTTTTTCTGCTTTGCTTCTAATTTTTAGGTTCACATAAGAAATAACCTATAAATTCATGTGAAGATGTTTTCTGAAGCCTTATTTTATCTAAAATATGGACTTCCCTTGATGGCTCAGATAGTAAAAGCGCCTGCCTACAATGTGGAAGACTGGGGTTCGATCCCTGGGTCGGGAAGGTCCCCTGGAGAACAAAATGGCAATCCACTCCAGTATTCTGGCTTTGAAAATCCCATGGGTGGAGGAGCCTGGTAGGCTACAGTTCATGGGGTTGCAAAGAGTCAGACACGACTGAGAGACTTATTTTCACTTTCATATTATTAGCGAGAAATGTTTTTTGTACATTTTTTCTTGCTGATCTGTGTACTTTGATCAAACCATTTTATTTGACACAAGGTATAAATACAGAAATAAAGTTGAATGTTTTATCCATATTTCCATGGTCCAGTGATTTATATATTTCTTTTACCCCCTTCCACAATTCATTTTTTTTTTAAATTTACAGTTTCAAGGGTACAGCAAAGTAATTCAGTTACATATACATACATACATTCTTTTTCAGATTCTCTTCCGTTACAGGATAAGATACTGGATATAGTTCCCTGTGCTATTGCAGTAGGTCCTTATTGTTTACCTATTTTATATATAGTAGTATTATACTATTCTACTTCTGTCTGTATGAAAATTTTCATAATAATTTTTTTAAATTTTATTTTTACTTTATTTTACTTTACAATACCATATTTGTTTTGCCATACATTTGACATACATTGAAATGAATCCACCACGGGTGTATACGAGCTCCCAATTCTGAATCCCCCTCCCACCTCCCACCCTATATCCTCTCTCTGGATCATCCCCGTGCAGCAGCCCCAAGCATCCTGTATCCTGTATCGAACATAGGCTGGTGCTTCATTTCTTACGTGATAGTATACATGTTTCAATGCCATTCTCCCAAATCTTCCCACCCTTTCCCTCTCCCACAGAGTCCAAAAGTCCATTCTATACATCTGTGTCTCTTTTGCTGTCTTGCATACAGGGTCATCATTGCCATCTTTCTAAATTCCATATATATGTGTCAGTATACTGTATTGGTGTTTTTCTTTCTGGCTTACTTCACTCTGTATAATAGGTTCCAGTTTCATCCATCTCATTAGAACTGATTCAAATGATTTCTTTTTAATGGCTGAGTAATACTCCATTGTGTATATGTACTGCAGCTTTCTTATCCATTCATCTGCTGATGGACATCTAGGTTGTTTTCCTGTCCTGGCTATTATAAACAGTGCTGCAATGAACACTGGGGTACATGTGTCTCTTTCAATTCTGGTTTCCTCGGTGTGTATGCCCAGCAGTGAGATTGCTGGATCATAAGGCAGTTCTATTTCCAGTTTTTTAAGGAATCTCCACACTGTTCTCCATAGTGGCTGTACTAGTTTGCATTCCCACCAACGGTGTAAGAAGATTCCCTTTCTCCACACCCCCTCCAGCATTTATTGCTTGTAGACTTTTGGATCACAGCCATTCTGACTGGTGTGAGATGGTACCTCGCTGTGGTTTTGATTTGCATTTCTCTGATAATGAGTGATGTTGAGCATCTTTTCATGTGTTTGTTAGCCATCCGTATGTCTTCTTTGGAGAAATGTCTGTTTAGTTCTTTGGCCCATTTTTTGATTGGGTCATTTATTTTTCTGGAATTGAGCTGCATAAGTTGCTTGTATATTTTTGAGATTAGTTGTTTGTCAGTTGCTTCATTTGCTATTGTTTTCTCCCATTCAGAAGGCTGTCTTTTTACCTTGCTTATAGTTTCCTTTGTTGTGCAGAAGCTTTTAATTTTAATTAGATCCCATTTGTTTATTTTTGCTTTTATTTCCAGTATTCTGGGAGGTGGATCATAGAGGATCCTGCTGTGATTTATGTCGGAAAGTGTTTTGCCTATGTTCTCCTCTAGGAGTTTTATAGTTTCTGGTCTTATGTTTAGATCTTTAATCCATTTTGAGTTTATTTTTGTGTGTGGTGTTAGAAAGTGATTTAGTTTCATTCTTCTACAAGTGGTTGACCAGTTTTCCCAGCACCACTTGTTAAAGAGATTGTCTTTTCTCCATTGCATATTCTTGCCTCCTTTGTCAAAGACAAGGTGTCCATATGTGTGTGGATTTATCTCTAGGCTTTCTATTTTGTTCCATTGATCTATATTTCTGTCTTTGTGCCAGTACCATATTTGTGTCTTTGATGACTGTGGCTTTGTAGTAGAGCCTGAAGTCAGGCAAGTTGATTCCTCCAGTTCCATTCTTCTTTCTCAAGATTGCTTTCGCTATTCAAGGTTTTTTGTATTTCCATACAAATCTTGAAATTATTTGTCTAGTTCTGTGAAAAATACCGCTGATAGCTTGATAAGGATTGCATTGAATCTGTAGATTGCTTTGGGTAGTATACTAATTTTCACTATATTGATTCTTCTGATCCATAAACATGGTATATTTCTCCATCTATTAGTGTCTTCTTTGATTTCTTTCATTAGTGTTTTATAGTTTTCCATATATAGGTCTTTAGTTTCTTTAGGTAGATACATTCCTAAGTATTTTATTCTTTTAGTTGCAATGGTGTATGGAATTGTTTCCTTAATTTCTTTTTCTACTTTCTCATTATTAGTGTATAGGAATGCAAGGGATTTCTGTGTGTTGATTTTATATCCTGCAACTTTATTATATTCATTGATTAGCTCTAGTAATTTTCTGGTGGAGTCTTTAGAATTTTCTATGTAGAAGATCATGTCATCTGCAAACAGTGAGAGTTTTACTTATTCTTTTCCAATTTGGATTGTTTCTATTTCTTTTTCTGCCCTGATTGCTGTAGCCAAAACTTCCAGAACTACGTTGAATAGTAGCGGTGAAAGTGGGCACCTTTGTCTTGTTCCTGATTTTAGGAGAAATGCTTTCAATTTTTCACCATTGAGAATAATGTTTGCTGTGGGTTTGTCATATATAGCTTTTATTATGGTGAGGTATGTTCCTTCTATTCCTGCTTTCTGGAGGGTTTTTATCATAAATGGATGTTGAATTTTGTCAAAGGCCTCTCTGCATCTCTTGAGATAATCAGATGGCTTTTATTTTTCAATTTGTTCTGAATCACTCTTTCCAGTCTATATGATCAACAAAGTCACCAGATTCAAAGAATATTTATTTTTGATGGCTAAAATTCCTTTTAGAACAAGTTACCCAGGAAAACTTCATTTAGTTACTAAGTCTAAAATTAACCAGGGAGACTCTGAGCTTCCACTGAAGGGGGAACAGTTTCCAACCGTGGTTCAGGAACTGAGATCCTGTATGCCATGTTGCTGCTGCTGCTGCTGCTGCTAAGTCACGTCAGTCGTGTCCGACTCTGGGTGACCCCATAGACAGCAGCCCACCAGGCTCCTGTCCCTGGGATTCTCTAGGAAAGAACACTGGAGTGGGTTGCCATTTCCTTCTCCAATGCATGAAAGTGAAAAGTGAAACTGAAGTCGCTCAGTCATGTCCAACTCTTCGCGACCCCATGGACTAAAGCCTACCAGGCTCCTCTGTCCATGGGATTTCCCAGGCAAGAGTACAAAAGCAATAACAACAACAAGAACAACAAAGAAAAGCAACTAAAGAAAATATAACAATTCTCTACTTTAGAAATTATAAGGAAATTACGACATTTATTGTACAATATGGAACCATGGAATTTTACTTAAATCTTAAAAGATGACCACCACACTCTGTCATTTTTGGTTTACAAATATTACAAAGAATAAGGTGCAATGTATCTATAATTAAAATCATAAAATTAAGATAAGAGGCTTGAGGAGTACTTGAATATTCAGTTACAGAGAGATTTATAGAGTAAGTGGAGCTTCTCAGCTAGCACAATGGTAAAGAATCTGCCTGCCAATGCAAGAGATGTGAGTTTGGTCCCTGGGTCAGGAACATCCACTGGAAGAGGAAATGGCAAGCCACTGCCGTATTGTTATCTGAAAAGGTCCATGGACGGAGGAGCCTGGAAGGCTGCAGTCCATGGGGTCACTGAGGGTCGGACACTGAGCGACTTCATTTCCAATTTTCACTTTCATGCATTGGAGAAGGAAATGACAACCCACTGCAGTGTTCTTGCCTGGAGAACTCCAGGGATGGCGGAGCCTGGTGGGCTGCCATCGATGGGGTCACACAGTCGGACACGACTGAAGTGACTTAGCAGCAGCAGCAAAGTGCACACACACACACACACACACACACACACTAAGCGAAATTAAAACAGATTAGAAAAAGAAACTTGGCATTGTGTACTGCAGTCCCTAAAAAGTCATGTTGTAGCCTTTTGTCATATTTTCCTGTTCATTCCTCGATTCTTTGGGCCATGATATTGCTGCTGGTACTTGCAACCTGAATCCCCAGGTACACTTGTTAACTGGTTTATCTTTCAGTTCAGTTCAGTTCAGTCACTCAGTCGTATCCAACTCTGCAACCCCATGAACCACAGCATGCCAGGCCTCCCTGTTCATCACCAACTCCTGAAGTCCACCCAAACCCATGTCCATTTGTTGGTGATGCCATCCCACCATCTCATCCTCTGCCATCCCCTTCTCTTCCTGCCTTCAATCTTTACAAGCATCAGGGTCTTTTCAAATGAGTCAGCTCTTCGCATGAGGTGGCCAAAGTACTGGAGTTTCAGCTTCAGCATCAGTCCTTCCAATGAACACCCAGGACTGATTTCCTTTAGGATGGACTAGTTGGATCTCCTTTCAGTCCAAGAGACTCTCAAGAGTCTTCTCCAACACCACAGTTCAAAAGCATCAATTTTTTGGCACAGCCCAACTCTCACATCCATGCATGACCACTGGAAAAACCATAGCCTTGACTAGACAGACCTTTGTTGACAAAGTAATGTCTCTGTTTTTTAATATGCTGTCTATGTTGGTCATAACTTTTCTTCCAAGGAGTAAGTGTCTTTAAATTTCATGGCTGCAATCACCATTTTCAGTGATTTTGGAGCCCCCCAAAAGAATTACCTTTAGGATTAACTTTCTGTGCCAAAAGCAGAAAAAAAGAGAAAGGGGAGGAGGAAAAGGAGGAAAAGTTCAAAGGAAATGGGACGGAGAAAAGAAAGAAATCTTGCTTTCCAATTTCTTTTCCAGTTTCTCACCATACTCAGAAGCAAAAGCAGCAATCTGGCTTGTCCCAGGGACCAAAGATCAATGGGGCCTGTGGCTAAAGGCTGAAACGTGTAAACACCCTTAGAGCTCTGTCTCTTCCTCATGAACTTCACATAAGATGAGCAGAGCACGTCCTCCAACCTCTGAGATTCTGGCAAGGATACTTCTTCCCTGTTTTCTGCACACATAAAGAATGATAGTTTCTTCATGAAGTTAATAATCATTAAATCAGAGACTGTCCTGGTGATCCAGTAACCACTCGATCCAATGCACCTCCAATGCAGGGGCCACAGGTTCGATACTTGGGTGAGGAGCTAAGATCTCATATGCCACAGGGCAACTGAGCCCACACACTGTAACAAGACAGCCTATGTGCTGCAACAAGAGAAGTCCACGGACTGCAACTAGAGAGGCCTGCATGAAGCAATGAAGACCCAACACAACCAAAATAATTAAATAAATAAAATACCATTAAATTAACACATTCTTCATCTCTCCAGGCTTCCAAAATCTAGCTTTCCATGTATTCAACCTCACTAGGGATTTCTTTTCTTAAGTGGACCTGCCTCATATAATACACCATGTACAACATATTCAACATGGAACAATTTTGAACCAATTTACATTCTTAAAAGTCAACATAGTACTTTAACTTCTAATATTAAGATCAATATACATACAGGTTTATATATCAATTTTTATTCATCTATCTAATAAAAAATAAAGATAACATAATACATAAGTGATAATGAGAGAGAAAAGAATAAATAGGTCCAGGCCTCAAAGATTTCACTGAAACACATATAAAGTATCTTCCTAGTGCCAGTGAGTACCTATATGTTGTCAAAACGTAATCTCGGTATAATGTTGAGAGGTTAACAGTAATAACCCTTGTTCAAACTTGAGGAAACTGAGAAATTAAGAAGTTTGTGTTACTTGTCAAATTAAAAAATGAGAGTCAAATTGCCTATCCTGGTTTTCATAAACTCCAGTGTAGTGCTTTCTAACGTTAGCACAGACACAGAGAGAGATGCTTCATTGAGCAAGTGAATTTAATGTATAAATTTACATAAATAACAATGGAAGCACAAACAAAGTATCAGTGGCACATATGAGCCAAGTTTGAAGGAAGAAATGAAGTTTAATCACATAAAGGAAAGATGAACAAAGGCCATTTCATCAAGACACAGAAAACAAATGCACACAGAGGTTAGAAGTCCACCTATGAGTCACGGTAAGTATTTAATACATATTTTTAAAGTAAGTCAGAAGAAAGTAATTAAAAATGAGAAAAGAGGCAAAAGTCATCAATGCTGCTATTCATAACAATGCTTATGAAATAATTGCATACATAGAGGTACCTGATGGTCTATAGTCCATGGGGTCCCAAAGACCAGAGCCTAACTTAGTGACTAAACAGCAATCAACCAATACATACACATATATAATATATCAATATATTTACATAATATGTAGGTATATACGTTTTTAAGCATGCAGACATGTTGGGAGATATTATAGGTTTGGTATATTCACTTTATTGTGATAAGGCAAATTAGGCTTCCCTGGTGGCTCAGACAGTAAAGAGTCTGCCTGCAATGCAGGAGACCCCGATTTGATCCCTGGGTCAGGAAGATGCCCTGGAGAAGGAAACAGCTACTCACTCCAGTATTCTTGCCTGGAAAACCCCATGGATGGAGGAGGCTGGCAGGTTACAGTCCACGGGGTTGCAAAGATTTGGACACAACTGATTGATTTCACTTTCTCTTTCCAATAGGGCAAATATCATTAATAAACCAGATCAAACACATTTTCAGTGTGCATATGTCTAAGTATGCACACTGAAATATTACATCTAAGAAATGTACATATATTGGGACTTCCCTAGTGGCCCACTGGTTAAGAATCCACTATCCTTTTCAGGGGACCTGTGTTTGATCCCTTGTGGGGCGACTAAGATATCATATGCCACAGGGAACTAAACCGAAACACTGCAACTAGGGAAGTCCACATGCCACATAGAAGACCCAGCACAGCCAAAATAAAATAAAATAATTTAAAAATTTTATGCAAATCAATAAAAACTAAAAAAATATACACATCCTAGTTGATAAACACTTTAAAAAGCTAACCACCATCTAAATCTTCAGTGAGCTATAATCTTTTTCAACAGTAACATCAGAGATGGCAGATCACCATAACTTATAACATAATGAAAAAGTTTAAAACTTTGCAAGAATTACCAAAATGTGACATGTGACAGAGACATGAGTGAGCAAAAGTTGCTGGAAAAACAATGCTAATAAACTTGCTTGATACAGGGTTGCCACAAATTTTCAATGTGTAAAAATGCAAAGCACAATACTGTCAAGTGCAATAGACAATATACATCTATGCACACACAAACAGACATATACACATACATAAAGAGATGAACAATTATGTGTTAGGGATATTCCTAAGCTATTTTCACTTGACGTGTAATTTAATTTCCCTAAAATTTCTGTAATGTAATTATTATCAATGTCTCTATTATTCAGATGCAATACTCCAAAACCACTGATCACTGCAATGAGAAAAACAAAAAATAATAAAGGAAGTAAGAACAAAACAATAAAGAGAATATATATATATATATATATGTGTGTATATATATATACACATATGGAATCTTATTCTCTGTAAAAACTGACAAAGGTGTGTTCCTTGTTGTAAAATAACATGTGTTCAATTGTGAAATGAATCATAGTCCCCATAATGGATGTTAAAATAAAATGTGATACTTAGTCCATTAAACTCATGAAAGTCTAAGAGAAAATTAAATTTGTGTGTTTTAACAGTCCAGTGGCCCCCCACTCCAGCACTCTTGCCTGGGAAATCCCATGGACAGAGGAGCCTGGTAGGCTTCAGTCCATGGGGTCACTAAGAGTTGGACATGACTTCACTTTCACTTTCACTTTTCACTTTCATGCATTGGAGAAGGAAATGACAACCCACTCCAGTGTTCTTGCCTGGAGAATTCCAGGGACGGGGGAGCCTGGTGGGCTGCCGTCTATGAGGTCACACAGAGTCGGACACGACTGAAGTGAGTTAGCAGCACACTAATTTAAAACATTTTAGATAGCATCAAAGCAAAGAAGTAGGCTACACATTTTGAAATATTCTCAATCTTAAACTTGTAAACTGAAAAGGCACAAAGATAAGAGAATTAAAAAGATTCACTCATAGATATTCACATCTTGACTGTTCTTTTCACTCCAACACTGAAATGCATCATTGCGCTTTCATCAGGCTCCAATTTCTAATCCTGAGTCCTGCCAGGAAAATATTCTCTAGGATAATATTTTGGAGCTCACCACTTTTCTGAGCGCTTCTTTCACATCCTTGTTCCTCAGACTATAGGTCGGGGGTTCAGCATGGGGATCACTACAGTGCAGAACACTGTGACCACTTTGTCAATGCCTATGCTGTTGCCAGAGTGGGGCTGACAATAAATGAAAAGGACTGTTCTGTGAAAGACAATGATGGCAGTGAGGTGGGAAGCACAGGTGGAAAAGCTTTGCACCTTTTGTCTGCAGAGCGCATCCTCAGGATGATGATGAGAATAAACAAGTAGGATGTGAGGATGCTCACAATGGTGATAACCTCATTGAAAGTGGCCACAATGTACAGCACCAATTGATTCACGGTGACATAAGAGCAAGAGACAACAGAGGAGGAAGATCACAAAAGAAGTGGTTGATCACATTTGATTTGTAGGATGGGATCTGAAGAGCTAAACACAGGTGAGTCACAGACATATAATACCATTGAGATAGCAACAAGACACCAATTCCACGCAGAAATTTCGGGGCATGGTGACCATGTAGAGCAGTGGGTCACAGATGGCCACAAAGCGGTCATAGGCCATCACTGCCAGAAGAATGACCTCAGTTACCACAAATGTGCAAAGCAGGTAGAATTGAACAGCACAATCCAGGAAGGAAGTGGCTCTGTTTTCATTTAAGATGTTAGCTAGCACCTTCAGTGTGATGGTAGTGGAGTAACAGAAATCCACAAAGGACAAGTGGTTGAGGAAAAAGTTCCTGAGGGTGTGGAGTTGAGAGCTGACCTGAATGAGAGAAATCATGTCCAGGTTTCCCCAAACTGTGATTGCATAGATGGAAAGAAATAGCAGGAAGAAGAAGACTCTGAGCTCAGGGGCATCTGAGAATCCAAGGAGGATGAAGTCTATCACAGAAGTGCAGTTTTCCTTTTCCGTGTCCTCACTTTACCATGGTTGCAGAAAAATATTAATAGTTATTCTCCATGAGATCTTCCCCAATTTAGTTTTGACTGTCTCCTAAAAGGGGAGAAGGCAATGGCAACCCACTAAAGTACTCTTGCCTGGAAAATCCCATGGACAGAGGAGCCTGGTAAGCTGCAGTCCATGGAGTCTCTGAGTCAGACATGACCAAGTGGCTTCACTTTCACTTTTCACTTTCATGCATCAGAGAAGGAAATGGCAACCCACTCCAGTGTTCTTGCTGGAGAATCCCAGGGACCAGGGAGCCTGGTGGGCTGCCGTCTATGGGGTCACACAGAGTTGGACACGACTGAAGCGACTTAGCATCAGCAGCAGCATTCTCTTAAAAGAGACATGACAATATATAGGATATATTTTATAGCAAAGAAATAAGGCATTGCTTTGGGAAAGTTTAGTAAAAGCTCAGAAATAGCATCACTCAAATACATCGAGTCCATAATTTACTTCACAGATCACAGGAAAGACTTGCATCCATATGAGTCTGTATAATTCCTTAAACTAGTTAAATACAATTCGGAGCTTAAAATTGAATCATCAGAAAGATATAAAATATTGTTTAATTATCCATATTGTTTTTATTAAATTAATATATACACAGCACCATATATAAGGGTTTCCCTGGTGGCTTATTTGGTAAAGAACCTGCCTGCAATGAGGGAGACCAGGGTTTGATCCCTGGGTTGTGAAGATCCCTTGGAGAAGGGAATGGCTACCCACTCCAGTATTCTGGCCTGGAGAATTCCATGGACTGTATAGTCCAAGGGGTAGCAAAGAGTTGGACACTACAGAGAGAATTTCAGTCACTATATATAAAATAAATAGCAAGGACCTATTATGCTACAAAGGGGACAATATTCCATATTTTATAATAATTTATAATGGAGGAGACTCTGAAAAAGAATATGATATATTTATATTTATACAGAATAGATACAGTTACATAGATATAGATATATCTGAATCATTTACTGTAGACCTGAAAGGAACACAGCATTGAAAATTAAATATAGGTCAATAAAATGGTTATTTAAAATATTCCAGTACCTTTTTACTGACTTACTCTTTAATCATTTCTCAAAGTATTGGGATTCAGTGCATAATTTTTTAGAAAATCTTTTATAGTGAAATATAAGAAGTATGCTTATTTAAGATTGCTAATTAACAAGTGTTTGTTTATTTAAATATGGTTAATTTGGGAAAGCAGAGTCTATAATCTATATTAGTATATTTTCCTATAAAATTTGCATAGTGATATTGTTAATTATGGTACACACCTGTCATTCTTCAGGGAACTGATATTCAAAATCTAATATTCTGTAACTGTAACTCTCAAGCCTTGTGAAGACTTATTTGACAAATATATCCTCTGTTTTAGCTCTATTTGAAGAGCTAAACAATGATGTGAACATGTAATTAACAGAAATGCTTGCTGCTGCATTGCACATTATTTATGAAAGCAAAATTTAGATTTAAAATGTCGAGCAACAGGAAAAAAGTTCAAAGATATACTGGATACATATTATGGAAAATCACTCAGCTTTTTGAAGAAGTTTGCTTTTTTAAAAATATAAATTTATTTATTTTAACTGGAGGCTAATTACTCCACAATATTGTAGTGGTTTTGCCATACATGAAGAAGTTTTAATATTTAAAATGTCGAGCAACAGGAAAAAAGTTCAAAGATATACTGGATACATATTATGGAAAATCACTCAGCTTTTTGAAGAAGTTTGCTTTTTTAAAAATATAAATTTATTTATTTTAACTGGAGGCTAATTACTCCACAATATTGTAGTGGTTTTGCCATACATGAAGAAGTTTTAATGATCTAAAAAATGATTATGGTAAATGGCAAGTAAAAGCATAGTAAATCAGATTGCACACACAGAATATTGTACATCTATACATAAGCTGCATTGTATATCTGATCTTCACAACATTCATTAAATATAAGTATTTTATTCTGATAACTTTAAAAAGAAACTTTAGAAAAGAATCTTGCCTGAATTCTCACAAAGCAAAAAAGTTTTAAGGCTTGTGTTTTTTTTTTTTTTTTTACACACCCACAACACATGAAAAGACCAAAGTATAAGTTGGGCCAAAATGTCAATAGAATCAAATATGAGAAAATTGCTATAGAGAGACTTCTATAAATCCCTTTGGCACAAGGACAAAGTAATCCCCCTCCTGTCTGATCCAGAAGTGGTTCACATGTCTGTGTTCCTCTTTGAACAGTTCTGAGGACACCACAGCACCAACTCCCAGCCTCAGAGTGACTGTTAGGAGACTCTCCCTGCTGTCTTTCCCAGATTCCGTGGATGAAGTTAAAGTAAAGGGGGAGGAGGAGGGAAGGGGAGAGGAATCGAGCATTCTTTCCTGTTGGCTCACACACTTTCCCTCTTACAGTGACAGCTGTTTCAAGATATTCGGCTCTGCAGATGGAGTTGTTCCCATTTCCTGTTGAGATTATTGCTCAGCACAATAAGTGAAAATACTTTCAAAAAGGAGTGCTCAAAATTTGGACATTTCTTAAAATACTCTATAAATACAGTCTAACTACAGACTTTTAAAAATTTCTAATGTCACTACCCTCTTTTGCAATTGTTCCCACTCTCATACATGGCTAACAATGCTACCCTTATGAGAAGTCAAACAAACAAGCTTCCACACCTCAGGAAATACAGTTCAGTCCATTCCCCTCAAAACAGAGTGTAGTCCAACCAACCTGTGAGATAGGCTTTGATTCCTGTTTGTGAAGATGCTATGAGGGAAAACATTACATGCTTTACATTTTTGTATGTGTGTATCCCTGGAACTCATATTTCTTAAGCTTCCAAACCAATCATTGATCTCTGTGGGACACCAGCAAGAGATCAAGCAAACAACTTCATCTTGAGAGCAAGCAACATCATCTTGGGACTCAAATAATTAAGGAGTTGTATGAGATGCAGTCAGATGGGAAAAGCTATTTAAAGCTGGTTCACAATCATGTCTGACTCTTTGTGAGTCTATGGACCATAGCCCACCAGGCTCTTATGTCCATGGAATTCTCCAGGCAATAATACAGGAGTGGGTTGCCATGCTCTCCTCCAGGGGATGTTCCTGACCCAGGGATTAAACCTGCATCTCCTGAGTTTTAGGAAATCATGTCTGACTCTTTGTGAGTCTATGGACCATAGCCCACCAGGCTCTTATGTCCATGGAATTCTCCAGGCAATAATACAGGAGTGGGTTGCCATGCTCTCCTCCAGGGGATGTTCCTGACCCAGGGATTAAACCTGCATCTCCTGAGTTTTAGGTGGATTCTTTACCCACTGAGCCACCTGGAAATCTCCAAGTTGGTACATGTTATTACAGTTCAACACAATTCCTTTCAGATGTCATGATGAACTGCAGAGCATTTTTTGCTGCACAACTTCATCTTGAGAGCAAGCAACATCATCTTGGGACTCAAATAATTAAGGAGTTGTATGAGATGCAGTCAGATGGGAGAAGCTATTTAAAGCTGGTTCACAATCATGTCTGACTCTTTGTGAGTCTATGGACCATATCCCGCCAGGCTCTTATGTCCATGGGATTCTCCAGGCAATAATACAGGAGTGGGTTGCCGCTCTCCTCCAGGGGATGTTCCTGACCCAGGGATTGAACCTGCATCTCCTGAATTTTAGGTGGATTCTTTACCCACTGAGCCACCTGGAAAGTTCCAAGTTGGTACATGTTATTACAGTTCAACACAATTCCTTTCAGATGTCATGATGAACTGCAGAGCATTTTTTGCTGCGTTCAAACATTGCCCTCTGAACCAGGGATTATGTTGCCATTATGAAATATGTGGATAAGTCTTAAAATCTGTGCCAGACTTACACTTAGAGCTACTTTCTGGAGGACATAGAGTATGAAGTCACTATAGCATTCTGCCGAATACCAGAAAGGGGTGGAAATAATGATCCACCTTTGCTGAGAATAATAGCAATTGTTCACATTTGCTGATCACTTTGTATGTGCTGTGTACTCTTCTGAATGCAATCACCCACACCTTTCATCTTTATAAAAATAAGTGAGATTATTATAGCTATGAAAATAAGTGAGACGATTACTGCTATGCAGCATCTAAGATGACTTAGACACTGGCAGCTGTAACTTGCACAAAGTCATAAGTGTAATCACTGATAGAATGAGCTCATATGTTGCTCTTTGATTTTTGCCATCTGGCCCTGTGCTAGGAAGAGCAGAGCCACGGATGATGCTGGAAACCATGCTCCCTGCTCAACACAGAGACTGTTTAATGGGTCTGCCTGAAGGATCTCTCCCATGTCACTTCTTATCTGACTGCATAACCTCCCCTTAAAACCAAAAGTGCTCAAAGGAGAGTCTGTTGTGTGTGTCCTTGAATATACCAAACATTCAAGAATTCCATGTAATTTCATTTTTCAGAAGCAAGGATTCCTCTTATTCATTCATGTATTACCCAGTGAATTATCCTAATTAGAAAAACAAAAACAAACTACCAAAACTTAAAACATAAGAGTTCTGTGAAGTACTGCTTTCCAGACCTTTGTGTGTGTATGTGTGTGTGTGTGTGTAATAAAGTATAAAGGGGATAGAGAAAGCTTCTGACATAAGCATCAGTTATTCAAGATTTTTCCAACCCTTGACATGACTTCTTGTTTCTCTCTGGTTTATATCTCTTTTTTTTTTTTTTTCCCTCAAAATATAAGAACTTTATTCAGGTATTTTAGACTATACAGTGATGTTTTGAAATTAGATATTTGTGGATTAATAGATTGATAACTATTTAGTATCTATTTTTGTTGTTGTTCTTAGTATACCCTGAAGGTATTGCCAGTTTTAAAATGCATCTCCCTGAGGGAGAGAGTTCCATTACAGGAAGAATAAAAAGACATCTATAAAGAATAGCATGCACAGTGATATTTTATATCATCTGGACAAAACACTCAGAAGAACTCTCTGCTTATCTATTTATCTAAGTCNTTTGTGGATTAATAGATTGATAACTATTTAGTATCTATTTTTGTTGTTGTTCTTAGTATACCCTGAAGGTATTGCCAGTTTTAAAATGCATCTCCCTGAGGGAGAGAGTTCCATTACAGGAAGAATAAAAAGACATCTATAAAGAATAGCATGCACAGTGATATTTTATATCATCTGGACAAAACACTCAGAAGAACTCTCTGCTTATCTATTTATCTAAGTCTTAAAGGTAGGGCAGGTATTTTTTAAAAGTAATTTAAATATAAACTTATAATTGAATTCTATTTAATGATGATTTTAATAAAATATATAATAAAATTATGAAGTTTTAAGTTTTTGGTGAACTGTATTTATACAAATAAGATACTATAATTTTATTAAAGTATTATATCAAAAAATTCAATGATATCAACAAGTTAAATTGTCAGAATTCCATGTAATTTCATTTTTCAGAAGCAAGGATTCCTCTTATTCATTCATGTATTACCCAGTGAATTATCCCAATTTGAAAAACAAAAACAAACTCCCAAAACTTAAAACATAAGAGTTCTGTGAAGTACTGCTTTCCAGACCTTTGTGTGTGTGTGTGTAAGTGTATGTAATAAAGTATAAAGGAGATAGAGAAAGCTTCTGACATAAGCATCAGTTATTCAAGATTTTTCCAACCCTTGACATGACTTCTTTTTTCTTTCTGGTTTATATCTCTCTTTTTTTCCCTCAAAATATAATAACTTTATTCAGACATTTTAGACTATACAGTGATGTTTTGAAATTAGATATTAGTGGATTGATGATTGTATCTATTTAGTATCTATTTTTGTTGTTGTTGTTCTTAGTATACCCTGAAGGTATTGCCTTCAGGGAGAAATGCATCTCCCTGAGGGAGAGAGTTCCATTACAGGAAGAATAAAAAGACATCTATAAAGAACAGCATGGGCAGTGATGTTTTATATCATCTGGGCAAAACACTCAGAAGAACTCTCTGCTTATCTATTTATCTAAGTCTTAAAGGCAGGGCAGGTATTTTTTTTAAAGTAATTTAAATATAAACTTATAATTGAATTCTATTTAATGATGATTTTAATAAATGTATAATAAAATTATGAAGTTTTAAGTTTTTGGTGAACTATATTTATACAAATAAGATACTATAATTTTATTAAAGTATTATATCAAAAAATTCAATGATATCAACAAGTTAAATTGTCTAAACTTTTTAATTGCACATTTTAATCAAGCTGCATTTAAGAAAAGCTGATATGCTTAGTTGCTATATGATGAGACTTGAGAAGATCTTTGTGGTAACATCAGAAATTAAGAAGGTCAGTGGTTTTAAAGACAGCATAACAAGCTACTCCAAAACATTAACTTAAAAAAAAAAAAGCTGCTTATTGCATGGATCACTATTACACGAGTCAGTGAGATCAGTACCCTCATCTGATCTTGACATGGCTGATCTTGGCTGGTGTACTTACGTGTATTTTATCATCTTTGCAGTCTAGGTGATCTAAGAAGGCCTCACACTCCAGTAAGGAGGTTGCTAAATGCTATTTCATGGAATAGGGGTGTAAGGCATATTGCTCATTATCCAATAGGCTAGCCTGTGCTTATTCACATGGCAGTTTTTCTAAGAGACTATGCAAATTCCAAAAGATTTTGAGAAAGCCACAGGGCCATCAGATGCTTGAAGATGGCACAATGTCTCTTCAGCTACCTTTTATATCAGTCAAAGCTAGTCACAAACTAGTCTACATTCAGAACATGGAGAGATTGATTATACCATTAATCAGAAGCGTAGAAAGGGGTGTGGATACCTGGATAACTGAAGAACTGGGATCATGTTGAAAACTAACATATTGGATAACAAATCACCTTAAAAGATATAACTTCCAAAATTTTAGTCTATAGCAAAATTAGAAGGCAGTGTAACTTTAATGCATTACTTTAAAAAATTTGAGGAAAGAACATTGTGAGAAATTGGCTGAAATATTTGTGTCATTCCTATTCAAGCACAAATCTGACAGATTCTGTTCCCATTTACATTTAATGCTCTCAAATATTAAGAGTGTTTAGATCTTTTGAAAAGTAAACATTGCAGAATTTATCTAGACATATTGAATAGAGAGAATAGTATACAAATTATTCAAGGAAAAGTGAGCTATCAATGTTAGGTGAAGTAAAAGTCACTCGGTCATGTCCACCTCTTTGCGACCCCATGGAATTCTCCAGACCAGAACATTGGAAGACCTGGTATTTCTGTTTTTCAATATTTATTCATTTGACTACACCAGACTTTAGATGGAGCACATAGAATCATTCAGTTGCAGCACGAGGAATCTAGTTCCCTGACCAGAGATCAAAACCAGGATCCCTGAATTGGGAGTGCAGACTATTAGCCCCTGGACCACCAGGAAAGTCCCAAGATCTGGTATTTCTAATTTTTCAGATTGAATAGGTCTGGATGCTAGTAACTACCTTCTTCTCGTATGTTGAATATGGTCATATAGGCAAATTGTTTTCAACTCATAGGGGAACTCCAAGTACTGTTTTGTAAAGCTAGGAGTTTAGTTGAGAGGGTTTCCCATGTGGCTCAACTGGTAAAGAATCTGCATGCAATGCAGGATACCTGGGTTCGATCCCTGGGTTAGGAAGATTCCCTGGAGAAGGGAAAGGCTACTCACTCCAGTATTCTGGTCTGGAGAATTCTATGGACTAGTCCATGGGGTCACAAAGAATTGGACACGACTGAGCAAATTTCACTTTCACTTTCTTTAGTTGTAAAGGATACAGACATTTTATTCAGAAAAAAAAAAAAGAACTGATAACGTTTTTGATGTCTTCATAGTCAGAATAATAGCTTGAAATGCATGTTAGGCAGGTACTTACCATGCTTCCTTTTTGTATGTAAAATTTTCTGAGATCTGCTCTACCATTTTTAAGTCTCTGGTGGACTCTATCACTGGAGAAGGAAATGGCAACCCACTTCAGTATTCTTGCCTGGGAAATCACATGGATAGAGGATCCTGGTAGACTAGAGTCCATGGGGTTGTAAAAGAATTGGACACAACTGAGTGACTCAACAACAATCATAGCTGGTTATGTTGCCACACTGAAGCTCTTTTGAAAACACATTCGGAATATAGACCATGTCTTATCAACTTTCATTCATGCCAAGTAACCTGCATATACAACATGCAAAAATATCCAAATATGCAAACACAGTATTTATTCAATTAAAAAAATATATTGTTGTGTTATTGACTTAGTATTGCACTCTGACCTCCTTGTTTCTCAGGCTTTAGTCTCCTGGATAAAACTCTAATGTTGAAATATGTCTCCTAAAACTCTGTCTCTTCTGTTATCCAAACCAGGGTACATAATACCTATTTTATAAAAGTATCTCTCTTAAGGACTTGAAATTTTCCCTCTGAAATCTTCTATTATGCTTACTGTTTTCTATCTTATACAATTTCTACTTTTTAAAGTGCCCTACTATCATCACTGAATTTTCATTCCTTGAAGGATGAACACTATGTCTTAACTACTATTTGTACTTTTTGTAAGAGGAATAAATGTTATTACTGAGAGCCTAATCTACCATAGGTATTAAAAAAGGAGGATGAAATTAACAATTATTGATTACACAAGTATGCCACATGATATTTATGTATTTTAACCTTTGTAATCAGATTATTTTTTCTAAAATTTTAGGTGAAAAAGATTTGATAGATTGCTAACTTTTTTTCTAGTAAGTAAGAGAGAAAGTCAAGTTTAGTACAGTTAAGGAAAACACCATGTACTTTCTACTTTATGTATTAACACTTCATTAATAATAAATTTCTTTTTATCAACCAACCTTTGCAGACACAGTTTATTTACATATCAAGGGCAAAATCTTCCAGAATAATGTTTAGTAAAAATATTTTAGAGTCCATGATGTTGGAGACTGTGTCCTTGACATCCTTATTTCTCAGACTGTAGATCAGGGGATTCAACATGGGGATGACCACAGTGTAAAACAAAAATGCCACTTTGACTGTGTACCTGGAGGTTGTGGAGTTGGGCACACAGTAGAGGAAGAGGATGGTTCCAGGGAAGATGCTGATGGTGGTCAGGTGGGAGGCACAGGTGGAGAAGGCTTTGCAGCCACCACAGGCTGAACGCATCTTGAGGATGGTGACAACAATAAACACATAAGAGAGGAAAATGATGAAGAATGTGCTGACCTCATTAAAGGTGGAGAAAATAAAAAGCAGCAACTGGTTGAGACAAGTATCAGAGCAAGAGAGGGAAAGCAGGGAGGAGAACTTACAGAAGAAGTGATCGATTGTGTTGAAACTTTGAAATGATCATTTGTAACAGTACATGTGAGTATTAAGGAGCAAGCTACTCCCCAAGAATAAGATCCAACCACTAACGTGGCACAGAGTTTCGAGGACATGGCCACCATGTACAGGAGAGGGTTTCAGATGGCCACGAAGCTGTCTTAGGTCATCACAGCTAATAAAAAGCACTCAGTCACCACAAAGGTACAAAAGAAAAAGAATTGTATTACACAGCCTACAACCATGAGGTTGAACCATGGTCTTGGGAGCAACGATGGAGAAATAACAGAAATCAACAAAGGAGAGGTTGCTGAGGAAAAAGTACATGGGGGTGTGCAGTTTGGGGATAAATTTGATGGTTGCAATCATCCCAAGATTCCCTACCACAGTGACACTGTAGATGGTGAAGAATGTCAAGAAAAGAGACACTTGCAACTCTGGGTAATCAGAGAAGCCCAGGAGAGTGGACGTGGTCCCACTTTTATTTCTCTCTGATAGAAATATGGCTTCTGTTTTTCAGAATTTGAATCAGTCCTAGCAAGAAAGATATTAAGGGAAATAAGGATGTAAGACACTTGGTTAATTATTCCTTACCAGAGCTGGAAGATGAAGCAACGTGTTTCTTTTAGAATCTGTGTATTTTCTATGCATGCTATGCTAAATGTCTATTTTTTTAAATATAAATTTATTTATTTTAATTGGAGGCTAATTACTTTACAATATTGTATTGGTTTTGGCATACATCAACATGAATCCCCATGGGTATACACGTGTTCCCCATCCTGAACCCTCCTCCCACTTCACTCCCCGTACCATCCCTCTGGGTCATCCCAGTGCACCTGCCCCAAGCATCCTGTATCATGTATCGAATTGACAAGCATTTAAACATTTAATTTAAGTAAAATTATAATTATTGAACTTTCTTAGTTCTCAATTTTAACTTTTAATATTTCAAAGTAAAAAAATGAGTTCAAGTCACTTGGGATTATTTTAAGTGAAATCCTCCCATAATACTTTCAGATTTTCTTAAACATTATAATTCCATAAAAGATTAATTTACCCTAGTACCAGAGCTACTTGTTTCAGTTGTATAACTAATAGCAAAAATGATAAACTTCTAAACAAATTAAATTTTGCATTGTATGTTCAGAATGTGACATTAAAAATGACACCCCTAACACTTTACATTTGTCCCTTTACTATTCATTCCATATAGCACTTTAATAGTTATTTTGCTTCTGACTCAGTAAACTTGTTTTCAGAATAAATTATAATTTTTCACAGAGTGTGCTTCTCAACCTAGCAAGTCCAGTTTGTCAATCCCCCATCACACTTTGAAGAATAATAATATTGAAAAAATAATAAAGATAATCTATTCTAGTTATTTATTCTAGAGATGTCAAAACAGAAGATGGAGATTTTTGACTTTCCCTGTACCATGCAAATAAGGCCTAATCTACACATCTATGACATGAACCCTGATCCAGGCTCCCAGCAATTATCCACTAGTCTACAGTAATCTTGATCCTTGTTCAAGGTCCAGAGGCTATTTTCTTCATTTATTATCATACTTCTAGTTTATGACAAACTGGAGACTTTGGGAATGTGCCTGATGAAAGTATTCATATTACAGAGCTATACTAGAAAGCATCAAAGAAAGAAATTTGAGAAAAATATTCTCTCAGAAAGAATGTTCGATGGATGATACTGGATGCTTGGGGTTGGTGCACTGGGACGATCCAGAGGGATGGTATGGGGAGGGAGGAGGGAGAGGGGTTCAGAATGGGGAACACATGTATACCCGTGGCAGATTCATGTTGACATATGGCAAAACCAATATAATATTGTAAAGTAATTAACCTCTAATTAAAATAAATAAATTTGTATTAAAAGCAACAACAACAAGAATAGCTATCCTTATTAAAGATTCTAACATATAAATGTCTAGTTCTTGGCCTTTCTCTCTCTTTTTTCTCTCTTCAAGGTGCACAGGGTATTTATTCTGTCCCTATATTACCTGTAAAGAAGAAAGATTAAGTACTTGAGGTAGCACTGTACTATGGAAACATTTCATGAGAAAACAGTAATATAAAATAACTCCATTTCTCTAATTGGTGACCAATACCTCTAAGATCCTACTGAACCATAACCAGAAGCTCTTTATCTATCATTTCTGGTTAGGTTCTCTCTAGTTTCACAACTTGAGAAATAGATTTCAGATGGCCGTCAATGCATCAGATCATATGCAAAACAAAGAACTCAAGATTCTATCTCTTCCTAAACTTATAAATTTGAATATTGAAGACATCCTATCACAAAGCTGGATGTTCTAAATATAATTAATTTATCTAAGGTGCTTAAACATTCATTTTATTTTATTTTTTATTGATGTGGACCGTTTATAAAGTCTTTATTGAATTTGTGACAATATCTCTTCTGTTTTTGTTTTTTTTTTGGCCATGAGGCGTGTGGGATTACAGATCTCTGACCAGGGATCAAATCTGCACCCCTGCACTGGCAAAGTTCTAACCACTGAGTTACCAGGGAATTTCATAAACACTCATTTTAAATTTATGTTACATTTCATATAGCTATCCTACATCCCACCCCCCACACAATTTTGTTGTAATATTTGCTGTCAGAGCCACTTTATTTTCTTAAGTAAAAATGGTCCTTTTTCCTTTTATCATTATAGTTTGCTTGATCTCTCTCTCTGTTTAAAAATACTTGCCCTTTCTACCTCGACTACAACTTCAAACATTTGTAGTAGCAAGGCAATACACATTCTTCAGATTCCCAGAAATCTCCTAATCCCACATTCCAGACATCTCTTGTTTAAGGAGCTGTTATTCAGGGGCTTGGACTTCGTAGGTGGCTCTATGGCAAAGAATCCTCCTGCCTGAGGATGCCGGAGTCACAGAAAACCCAGGTTTGATCCCTAGGTCGGGAAGATCCCCTGGAGGAGGATATGGCAACCTGGTTCAGTAGTCTTCCCAGGATAATCCGATGGATAAAGGAGCCTGGCACAGCATTGTATAGTACTGAAGCACTGAACACCCACACATGCTCACTCAGGAGCTCAGCTGAGCCAGCTTTAATATAGAGCTCTGTAGGCTGAGTGAAGTTCCTCTTCCTTGAAACCTCAGAACAGGCAATTTTCAATGAATAGATAATTCTCAACAATATCTACATATAAATGGCAAATTTCCCCTCCACACTTTTTTCCCTAGGTTCCCAACATTGGAATTAATATTAATCTGCCTTTATAATCTAATTCATACCTGCTGATGTTGAAAGCAGGATCTGTCCTGTTTGGAAGTGATTGATATATTCTTAAATCCAGAGTCACATACTTTGGGTCATAAACCCTAGAGACTATCTGTTGCCTCATTCTCTTAAAACCATGAAAAAAACACGTATAATCAATCACCATTCTCTGATGTAATTTCTGTGTCCCAGAAAAACTGGAACAGTGTTAAGTACATTTCTTTTTCTTTTTTTTAATAAAAATGTATTTATTTTAATTGGAGGTGAATTACTTTACAATATTGCATTGGTTTTGCCATACATCAACATGATTCCACCATGGGTGTACACGTGTTCCCCATCCTGAAACCCCCTCCCACCTCCCTCCCCATACCATCCCTCTGGGTTATCCAAGTGCACCAGCCCCAAGCATGTATCTTGCATTGAACCTGGACTGGCGATTTGTTTCATATATGATATTATACATGTTTCAATGCCATTATCCCAAATCATCCCACCCTCTCCCTCTCCCACAGAGTCCAAAAGACTGTTCTATACATGTGTGTCTCTTTTGCTGTCTCGCATACAGTGTTATCATTACCATCTTTCTAAATTCCATATATATGCATTAGTATACTGTATTGGTGTTTTTCTTTCTGGCTTACTTCACTCTGTATAATAGGCTCCAATTTCATCCACCTCATTAGAACTGATTCAAATGTATTCTTTTAAATGGCTGAATAACACTATATTGTGTATATGTACCACAACTTTCTTATCCATTCATCTGCTGATGGACATCTAGCTTGCTTCTATGTCCTGGCTGTTATAAACAGTGCTGCAATGAACACTGGGGTACACGTGTCTCTTTCAATTCTGGTTTCCTCAGTGTGTATGCCCAGTAGTCAGATTGCTGGGTCATCATTTCAGTTCAGCTCAGTCGCTTAATCGTGTCCAGCTCTTTGTGACCTCATGAATTGCAGCGTGCCAAGCCTCCTTGTCCATCATAAGGCAGTTCTATTTCCAGTTTTTTAAGGAATCTTGACACTGTTCTCCATAGTGGCTGTACTAGTTTGCATTCCCACCAACAGTGTAAGAGGGTTCCTTTTCTCCACACCCTCTCCAGCATTAAATTCTTGTAGACTTTTGGATAACAGCCATTCTGAATGGCGTGAAATGGTACCTCATTTGTGGTTTTGATTTGCATTTCTGTGATAATGAGTGATGTTGAGCATCTTTTCATGTGTTTGTTAGACATCTGTATGTCTTCTTTGGAGATATGTCTGTTTAGTTCTTTGGCCCATTTTTTGATTGGGTCGTTTATTTTCCTGGAATTGAGCTGCAGGAGTTGGTTGTATATATTTGAGATTAGTTATTTGTCAGTTGCTTCATTTGCTATTTTTTCCCCCATTCTGAAGGCTGTCTTTTTACCTTGCTTATAGTTTCCTTTGTTATGCAGAAGATTTTAATTTTAATTAGGTCCCATTTGTTTATTCTTGCTTTTATTTCCAATATTCAGGGACGTGGGTCATAGAGGATCCTGCTGTGATTTATGTCGGAGAGTGCTTTGCCTATGTTCTCCTCTAGGAGTTTTATAGTTTCTGGTCTTATGTTTAGATCTTTAATCCATTTTGAGCTTATTTTTGTGTATAGTGTTAGAAAGTGTCCTAGTTTCATTCTTACAAGTGGTTGACCAGTTTTCCCAGCACTACTTGTTAAAGAGATTGTCTTTTCTCCATTGTATATTCTTGCCTCCTTTGTCGAAGATAAGGTGTCCGTAGGTGTGTGGATTTATCTCTGGGCTTTCTATTTTGTTCCATTGATCTATATTTCTGTCTTTGTGCCAGTACCATACTGTCTTGATGACTGTGGCTTTGTAGTAAAGCCTGAAGTCAGGCAGGTTGATTCTTCCAGTTCCATTCTTCTTTCTCAAGATTGCTTTGGCTATTCGAGACTTTTTGTATTTCCATACAAATTGTGAAATTATTTGTTCTAGCTTTGTGAAAAATACCGTCTGTAGCTTGATAGGGATTGCATTGAATCTGTAGATTGCTTTGGGTAGTATACTCATTTTCACTATATTGATTCTTCCGATCCATGAACATGGTATATTTCTCCATCTATTAGCGTCCTCTTTGATTACTTTCACCAGTGTTTTATGGTTTTCTATATATAGGTCTCTAGTTTCTTTAGGTAGATATATTCCTAAGTATTTTATTCTTTTCATTACAATAATGAATGGAAGTGTTTCCTTAATTTCTCTATTTTCTCATTATTAGAGTATAGGAATGCAAGGGATTTCTGTGTGTTAATTTTATAACCTGCAACTTTACTATATTCATTGATTAGTTCTAGTAATTTTCTGGTGGAGCCTTTAGGGTTTTCTATGTAGAGGATCATGTCATCTTCAAACAGTGAGAGTTTTACTTCTTCTTTTCCAATTTGGATTCCTTTTATTTCTTTTTCTGCTATTATTGCTGTGGCCAAAACTTCCAAAACTATGTTGAATTGTAGTGGTGAAAGTGGGCACCCTTGTCTTGTTCCTGCCTTTAGGGAAAACGCTTTCACTTTTTCACCATTGAGGATAATGTTTTCTGTGGTTTTGTCATATATAGCTTTTATTATGTTGAGGTATGTTACCTCTATTCCTGCTTTCTGGAGAACTTTTATCATAAATGGATGTTGAATTTTGCCAAAGGCTTTCTCTGCATCTATTGAGATAATCTCATGGCTTTTATTTTTCAATTTGATAATGTGGTGTATTATACTGATTGATTTGCAGATATTGAAGAATTTTTTATCCCTTGGATAAAGCCCATTTGGTCATGGTGTATGATCTTTTTAATGTATTGTTGGATTCTGATTGCTAGAACTTTGTTAAGGATTTTTGCATCTATGTTCATCAGTGATATTGGCCTGTAGTTTTCTTTTTTTGTGGCATCTTTGTCAGGTTTTGGTATTAGGGTGATGGTGGCCTTATAGAATGAGTTTGGAAGTTTACCTTCCTCTGCAATTTTCTGGAAGAGTTTGAGTAGGATAGGTGTTATCTCTTCTCTAAATTTTTGGTAGAATTGAGCTGTGAAGCTGTCTGGACCTGGGCTTTTGTTTGCTGGAAGATTTCTGATTACAATTTCAATTTCTGTGCTTATGATGGGTCTGTTAAGATTTGTTTATTCTTCCTGGTTCAGTTTTGGAAAGTTGTACTTTTCTAAGAATTTGTTCATTTCTTCCAAGTTGTCCATTTTTTTGGCATATAATTGCTGAAAGTAGTTTCATGATCCTTTGTATTTCTGTGTTGTCTGTTGTGATCTCTCCATCTTCATTTCTAATTTTATTGATTTGATTTTCCTCCCTTTGTTTCCTGATGAGTCTGGCTAATGGTTTGTCAATTTTATTTATCCTCTCAAAGAACCAGCTTTTGGCTTTGTTGATTTTTTCTATGGTCTCTTTTGTTTCTTTTGCATTGATTTCTGTCCTAACTTTTAAGATTTCTTTCCTTCTACTAACCTTGGGGTTCTTTATTTCTTCCTTTCCTAGTTGCTTTAGGTGTAGACTTAGTTATTTATTTGACTTTTTTCTTGTTTCTTGAGGTATGCCTGTATTGCTATGAATCTTCCCCTTAGCACTGCTTTTAGTGTCCCACAGGTTTTGCATTGTTGTGTTTTCACTTTCATTCATTTCTATGCATATTTTGATTTCTTTTTTTATTTCTTCTGTGATTTGTTGGTTATTTAGCAGCATGTTGTTCAGCCTCCATATGTTGGAACTTTTAATAGTTTTTCTTTTATAACCGAGATCTAATCTTACTGTATTGTGGTCAGAAAAGATGCTTGAAATGACTTCAATTTTTGTTTTTTTGGTTTTTTTTTTTGAATATATCAAAGCTAGATTTATGGCCCAGGATGTGATCTATCCTGGAGAAGGTTCCTTGTGCACTTGAGAAAAAGGTGAAATTCATTGTTTTGGGGGAAAATGTCCTATAGATATCAATTATGTCTAACTGGTCTATTGTATCATTTAAAGTTTGCGTTTCCTTGTTAATTTTATGTTTAGTTGATCTATCCATACATGTGAGTGGGGTATTAAAGTTTCCCACTATTATTGTGTTATTTTTAATTTCCCGTTTCATACTTGTCAGCATTTGTCTTACATATTGCAGTGCTCCTATGTTGGATGCATATATATTTATAATTGTTATATCTTCTTCTTGGATTGATTCTTTGATAATTATGTAGTGTCCTTCTTTGTCTCTTTTCACAGCCTTTGCTTTAAAGTCTATTTTATCTGATATGAGTATTGCTACTCCTGCTTTCTTTTGGTCTCTATTTGCATGGAAAATCTTTTCCAGCCCTTCACTTTCAGTCTGTATGTGCCCCCTGTTTTGAGGTGGGTCTCTTGTAGACAACATATATAGGGGTCTTGTTTTTGTATCCATTCAGCCAGTCTTTGTCTTTTGGTTGGGGCATTCAACCCATTTACATTTAAGGTAATTATTG
>SJYT01009564.1:45529-55547 GCA_006410635.1 Cephalophus harveyi
CTGAGTGCCGAAGAATTGATGCTTTTGAACTGTGGTGTTGGAGAAGACTCTTGAGAGTCCCTTGGACTGCAAGGAGATCCAACCAGTCCATTCTGAAGGAGATCAACCCTGGGATTTCTTTGGAAGGAATGATGCTTCCAGTACTTCAGTACTTTGGCCACCTCATGAAAGAGTTGACTCACTGGAAAAGACTTTGATGCTGGGAGGGATTGGGGGCAGGAGAAGAAGGGGACGATAGAGGATGAGATGCCTGAATGGCATCACGGACTCGATGGACATGAATCTGAGTGAACTCCAGGAGTTGGTGATGGACAGGGAGGCCTGGTGTGCTGTGATTCATGGGGTAACAAAGAGTCAGACACGACTGAGTGACTGAACTGAACTGAAACCTTTCTTACATCTTCTCAATCCTTGTCTCCAGGCTATTTATCTGTGATTCCATTTTGATTTCAAGATTTTGGATCATTTTCACTATCATTATTCGGAATTCTTTATCAGGTAGATTCCCTATCTCTTCCTCTTTTGTTTCTTTTGGTGGGCATTTATTCTGTTCCCTTACCTCTGGGTAATCTTTTGTCTCTTCATGATGTTTTTCTTGCTGTGTTTGGGGTGGCCTTTCTGTATTCTGGCAGTTTGTGGAGTTCTCTTTATTGTGGAGTTTCCTTGCTGTGGGTGGGGCTGTACGGATGGCTTGTCAAGGTTTCCAGGTTAAGGAAGCTTGTGTCAGTGTTCTGGTGGGTGGAGCTGGATTTCTTCTCTCTGGAGTATAATGAAGTGTCCAATAATGTGTTATGAGATGTCAGTGGGTTTGGAGTAACTTAGGGCAGACTGTATATTGAAGTTCAGGGCTGTTTTCCTGTGTTGCTGGAGAATTTGCGTGGTATATTTTGCTCTGGAACTTGTTGGCCATTGGGTGGTACTTGGTTTCAGTGTAGGTATGGAGGTGTTTGATGAGCTCCTGTCAATTAATGATCCCTGGAGTCAGGAGTTCTCTGGTGTTCTCAGGATTTGGACTTGAGCCTCCTGCTTCTGGTTTTCAGTCTTATTTTTACAGGAGCCTCAAGATTTCTCCATATATACAGTACCATTGATAAAACATCTAGGTTAAAGATGAAAAGTTTCTCCACAGTGAGGAACACCCAGAGAGGTTCACAGAGTTACATGGAGAAGAGAAGAGGGAGGATAGAGTTAGAAGTGACCTGAGTGAGATGAAGTGGAATCAAAAGAGGAGAGAGCAAGCTATCCAGTAATCACTTCCTTTTGTGTGCTCCACAGTCTGAACTGCTCAGAGATGTTCATGGAGTTATACAGAGAAGAGAAGAGGGAGGAAGGAGACAGAGGTGGCCAGGAGGATAAAAGGGGGGAATCAAAAGGAGAGAGACAGATCCAGCCAGCAATCAGTTCCCTAAGTGTTCTCCACCGTCTGGAACACACACAGAGATTCACAGAGTTGGGTAGAGAAGAGAAGGGGGAGGGAGGAGATAGAGGATACCTGGTGGAGAAAAAGGACAGTCCAATGTGGGAGAGAGCAGTCAAGCCAATAGTCTCGCTCCCAAGTAAAAATGGGTGCATAAGGCTGGGTTTTTAAAGGTTAAAAAATTGATAACAAATATCTAAAAGCAAAAATTAAAAATCTGTAGTAGAGGCTGGATTTTCAAAAATGCAATATTAAAGAAAAGAAAAATCACAAAAAATTTTTTTTTGCTTTAAAAATAGGGTCTTTTTTTTTTTTGCAAAGTAATAGTAGGTTATAAAAATGAAAATTAAAGGAGTAATAGAGGACTTACAAATTTTAAAAAAATTAAAAAAATGATAGTAAAAATAGTAAAAATATATCTAGGACTAGTTGCTGTGGGCAGTGTGGGGTCAGTTCATTTTCAGATCGTTCCTTGGTCTGGCTCATATTTCTCAAGATCTATAGGCCCCTTCATATGTAGTCAGTACTAACGACAGGGTTTAAATATATTGCACCTGTCACTTCTAAGGTGGATCTCTCTGTTTTAGTTTCTTCTGTTTGCTGGTCTCTTCAGTGTCTGATTTCCACCCTGACACAAGGGGGCAGTGGTGGACACTTTTTTAGGCTCACTTGTTCTGTTGCATTGTCGGGAGGGAGGGACGCCGCAAACAAATAACACTGGCGTGTGCTTGCAGTGTCTCTGCCACACTGGACCTGCCCCAACTCAGGCACATGTGCCCTGCCTGCCCACACTGCTCAGGCTCTAGGTTGCTCCATGGGGAACCATCCGAGGCTGGCCCTGGGCTGCATGCACCTCCCAGGCCTAAGCCGCTCAGGTTCAGGCATTCAGGTAGTCCTCAGAGGTGCAGACTCGGTTGGAGCTGCATTTTGTGCCCTTTCCAGGTCCAAGCAGCTCAGGTGACCAGGTGTTTAGCAAGCGTGGTCGCTGCAGCTCATCGGGTTGCTGCGACTTATCGCCTCCCCTATCCATGCCATTTGTTTTTCTGGGTGTACAACTGGTGCACCTTCTCAGGTGGATGTTGACCATCCAGAAGCCCAAGAAGTTTTCATTAGCAAAGAAGCCTGCTTGCAATTTGGTATATAATGCCTCTCTGGGGCTGTGATTACCTCCTTCTGGCTCTGGCTGCACTCGCCTGCCTGTCACTGAAGGGGATGGACCAGCCTGCAGCTGGCTAGCTCTGTTCAGTCCTTTGTTCTGTGAGCGGGCCTAGCGGTGTCTTAGGTTAGGGCTTTTGCGTGGTAGCTATCCCACATTACTTTGCCGTCGAAGGTCCGTCTAGTCAAAGCTATGGTTTTTCCTGTGGTCATGTATGGATGTGAGAGTTGGACTGTGAAGAAGAGTGAGTGCCGAAGAATTTATGCTTTTGAACTGTGGTGTTGGAGAAGACTCTTGAGAGTCCCTTGGACTGCAAGGAGATCCAACCAGTTCATTCTGAAGGAGATCAGCCCTGGGATTTCTTTGGAAGGAATGATGCTAAAGCTGAAACTCCGGTACTTTGGCCACTTCATGAGAAGAGTTGACTCATTGGAAAAGACTCTGATGCTGGGAGGTATTGGGGGCAGGAGGAGAAGGGGACGACAGAGGATGAGATGGCTGGATGGCATCACGGACTTGATGGATGTGAGTCTGAGTGAACTCTGGGAGTTGGTGATGGACAGGGAGGCCTGGCGTGCTGTGATTCATGGGGACACGAGGAGTCGGACATGACTGAGCTACTCAACTGAACTGAACTGATCCCACATTCTGGTTTGCTAGCCCAAGTTAGTTCCCTCAGATTGCCCTCAGGGCATTCACCTCCCTGCCCAGTCCCTCCTTGCTAGTGGTGGGTGCAGGCATCTGCACTGTTTCTCTGCTGGGGGAGTTACCGTTGGGCATGTAATCTGTGGGTTTTAATTATTTATTTATTTTTCCTCCCTGTTATATTGCCCTCTGTGCTTCCAAGGCTCACCACAGACTTGGCAATGAGAGTGTTTCCTGGTGTTTGGAAACTTCTCTCTCTTTAAGACTTCCTTCCCAGGACGGAGCTCCATCACTACCTCTTTTGTGTCTCTTTTTGTCTTTTATATTTTTTGCTACCTCCTTTTGAAGACAATGGGCTGCTTTTCTGGGTCCCCGATGTCCTCTGCCAGCATTCAGAAGTTGTTTTGTGGAATTTACTCAGCTTTTAAATGTTCTTTTGATGAATTTGTGGGGGAGAAAGTGGTCTCCCCATCCTGTTCCTCCACCATCCTCAGGTTGGCTTCAAGGGCATTTCACATGAAAATTTATATGTTTAAGTTACAGATTCTTCATCACTCCAATGCTTTTTTGCACTTATCAAAAGTATGTAATTATAGAAGTCAGCATTATCAAATATTAATTGAATGACTACAATATGGCAAGCATAGCCCTCTTCTTCCAGACTTTCACTCTAATCAAATGGCATCAAAATGAAGAGTTCTTCATGATTTATTGACTTATAGCAGAAATATTTACAAGATCTAGACAGGAAAGGTGGCATTAATGTTGAGGGGAGCAATAGACTGATACAATGCAATAAAATTTACTTTTTAAAATAACAATGTACCTATATTTATTTTCAGTTTTTTAAATTTTATTGTGGTAAGAACACAACATGACACATCCTCTTAGATTTAAGGGTACCCATACAGTGTTGGGGCTTGGAAGAGGGGACAATGAAGAGATGTTTGTCAAGGGGACAAAGTTTCAGTTATGAAAGATGAATAAATTTTGAAAATGTACAACAATGTAATTGCAATTAACAGTACATTTTATACTTGAAATGTGGTAAGAGAGTAAAATTTAACTGTTTTCAAATTGAAGAAAAAATAAAAGAAAATTATAAGACATGAAGTAATTGCTAATTTGCTAATTATCTTCATTGTGATTATTTCACTATGTATATATACACGTATACACATATATATAAACATCAACTATACTCCTTAGATCTGTACAATTTGTTTTTGTAAATTTTACCTCAATAAATCTAAAAAAATAAAATTAAGAAGTATACTTTAAAAAGAGAAATATTTATTAAATAACAAAGATACATTTTGCTGTGACTTTTTATTATCCAACATTTTTGGAGTCTATGAGAATGATTATGGAGCATGGGGAGAAGACAATTAAGCTTTTTACTTTCATATATAAATGCGTCTAAAGCTGCTGTTAATATTTCTTCAGCTTTTCCAAGAAAATAGAATTACATGGAGAAGCAATAATTAATTATAATTTATTGCTTTGAGGCCTCTGAAGAACAAGGCAAGTGATTTTCTCCAGGGCTCTTCTGTGACAAAGAGTGGAGAGACATGTCTCAACCTCTTCCCCAAACTACTGAGACCTCCAGAGGCTGGAAGGTGGGATGCCTTTTCCATCAGGAGGTCCATCTGTAAGTCTGAAAAAATATGGATATTCTTTACCATGTAATGTATCTAAAAGATATCTTAGGTTCACTCATTCTTTCATGAGAAAACGTCTTTTGGGGAAAATTTAGAGTCACTGACAACATTAAGTATCAGGAACAAGAAGTGCATATATTCTAGCAAGCTTTGAAGAAGGGGCCTGGCTTAGCTGAGCTCCTTTTCTTCTGTGACAAAGAGTGGAGAGACATGTCTCAACCTCTTCCCCAAACTACTGAGACCTCCAGAGGCTGGAAGGTGGGGTGCCTTTTCCATCAGAAGGTCCATCTGTAAGTCTGAGAAAATATGGATATTCTTTACCATGTAATGTATCTAAAAGATACCTTAGGTTCACTCATTCTTTCATGAGAAAACGTCTTTTGGGGGAAATTTAGAGTCACTGCCAACATTAAGTATCAGGAACAAGAAGTGCATATATTCTAGCAAGCTTTGAAGAAGGGGCCTGGCTTAGCTGAGCTCCTTTGTAGTAGTGTCCTGAACAAGTGTTTCCTGGGAGTGGGTAAGCAGAGGGTCTCTGAGAGTTTTCAGGTACATGTATGTTTAATTCTGTGAGTTTTTGGAAGAATTGTGCAAGGGAACAGAGGCAGGTATTTAAATAAAACTGAATTGAGAAAGATAAAATGAACCTCTGGAGACAAAGAATTAAAATGTTCAGCTCCAAATCAGATTTTAGAGCATGGGAAAAACAATGCTTACTCACAAGAGCAAAAAGAAAAAAAAAGGGAAGAAATTACAAGGATAAAGATTTTAGATACCAGTGCATTCCAGATTCAAAAATAATACAGATTGTTTAAATTATACAATAGCATCGTTTGGGAGATAAGAAACTAGATATTTAATTTGGACATAATTCAGACAGAAGAACCTGAAAATCTGCAAGGAAAAAAGGCAATATTTCTCAACTACAGAGGATTTTGAGCCTCCCCTCCCTCCCCCTTCAATGGACATTTGAAAATATCTGGAGGCATCTTTGATTGTCATAATGAATATGCTAGAGTGACTGGACAGAGGTCAGAGATGCTGCTATACATGGTAGCATACACAGGGTAGCTTCCTATAGAAATAAAAATCTAACACAAAATATCAATAGTACCAAGCCTGAGAAACTCTGAAAATTATAATCAATAAATAATTTATAACAATGAAAATTGATGGGAAGATTTCCTTCTGATTGATCCTTAAATCCTTGGATATCTGAGCACACAGAGCCATCAAGAGTTCTCACTGTTATGTGGGACCTCTTGCCTTTAATGCTGAAACATCTAGAACCAGTTGGTTCTAGGTTTGAGAAGTAGAGATGATCTTACCAGAAATGTTAGTCGAAGGAGGAAATCTTGTTCATAAGGAAAGATAACTAAAGGAAATTAATTATATGGTGTGTATGACTCACAGCTGTAAAGCAAGGACAGCTCCAGGTGAGCTGAGATGTGTCACATTGTTAACACCTCACACCATTGCCACCACGTGTTTGTCAAAACCTTTGCACAGCAAAGGAAATGATCAAGAGAAAGAAGAGGCAGCAGAGTGGGAGGAAATATTTGCCATGCATGTATCTGATAAAGCAAGGGTCCTCAAATTCCAGTATTTAATGCCTGACGATCTGAGGTGGGTCTGATAATAAAAGTTTTATAGCAAACTAAATATGTGTGTCTTAACAACCCATTACCCAAACCCACTTAAAAGATTTTAGGTGGATCAAAGAAAAGAAGTAGGCTGCAAACTTTGAAATATATTCAATTCTATTATTATAAGTTGGCAAGGTACAAAGATTGTTGTTCAGTCACTAAGTCATGTTCGATACTTGTGACCCCATGGTTTGCCACTCGTCAGTCTTCCCTGTCCTTCCCTATCTCCTGCAGTTTGCTCAGACTCATGTCCATTGAGTCAGGGATGAGTGAGTGATATAAGTTGGCAAGGTACAAAGATTGTTGTTCAGTCACTAAGTCATGTTCGATACTTGTGACCCCATGGTTTGCCACTCGTCAGTCTTCCCTGTCCTTCCCTATCTCCTGCAGTTTGCTCAGACTCATGTCCATTGAGTCAGGGATGAGTGAGTGTTTTTGACTGTTCTTCCACTTCCAACACTGAGTCCACCATTTCACCCTTCTGCCAGCCTCTGATTTGGGACTTAGAGTCCCACTAGGAAAATATTTTGGAGCTCACCACTTTTCTGAGAGCTTATTTCACATCCTTGTTCCTCAGACTGTAGATCAGGGGGTTCAGCATGGGGATCACTACAGTGTAGAACACTGTGGCCACTCTGTCAATGTCCATGCTGTTGCCAGAGTGGGGCCAGCAATGAATGAAAAGGATTGTTCCCTGTAAGACAGTGATGACAGCGAGGTGGGAGGCACAGGTGGAAAAGGCTTTGCACCTTCCCTTTGCTGAGTGCATCCTCAGGATAGTGATGATAATAACAGGTAAGAGATGGAGATGATCACGCTTGTGATGATCTCATTGAAAATGGCCACAATGTATAGCACCAATTGATTCACAGTGACATCAGAGCAAGCAAGAGACAACAGAGGGGGAAGATCAAGATTATTAACACACAAGCATCATGTTTTTATTATTACCCTTTAAATGGAAAAGTGAATTTTATACTCTATTTTAGCATGTTTTTTTCTATACAATTAGCCTAGTGATTTTTAAATTATGATATACAATGTTAGTCATTGTTCAGGGATTTGTTACTTAAGTCTAAAGCTTCTGAACTGTGACTGAAGCCTTCTAATACCTATTTGACAAATGAATTCACTACTTTAATATATTCAAGAAATAAAATTTGTGAATATTAATTTTTTTTCTATACAATTAGCCTAGTGATTTTTAAATTATGATATACAATGTTAGTCATTGTTCAGGGATTTGTTACTTAAGTCTAAAGCTTCTGAACTGTGACTGAAGCCTTCTAATACCTATTTGACAAATGAATTCACTACTTTAATATATTCAAGAAATAAAATTTGTGAATATTAAATTAACACAAGTTCTTATTGCTGCATTGCACTATTATTTATGATAGGAACTTAGAAGCAAAATGTCAAAGAGCAGGGTAAAAGTTGAGCTACATGTATATTATGGGAAAATATGCAGCTTTCAGAACAGCTTTCAATGACCTGAAAAGTGACCAAGAAAATGGCAAGTTAAAGATAGAAAACCAGATCACAAAGATAGAATACAGTATATCTATACATAAGTCATAGTGCATATTTAGTTCTCAAACCATCCAAGAAACATAATTTTTTAACCAATATTTTACTCCAATTGCTTTAAAAGTGCATTCAGAAATTTGCCTATTTTTTTTTCAAATAAAGGAGAAATATGTTCAAAGCCTTTGAAATGTAGAAAATGCCAACAAAGGGTAAGACCATATAGATCACAAAGATAGAATACAGTATATCTATACATAAGTCATAGTGCATATTTAGTTCTCAAACCATCCAAGAAACATAAATTTTTTTAACCAATATTTTACTCCAATTGCTTTAAAAGTGCATTCAGAAATTTGCCTATTTTTTTTTCAAATAAAGGAGAGATATGTTCAAAGCCTTTGAAATGTAGAAAATGCCAACAAAGGGTAAGACCATGCTTATTTATTCTCTCTCCTGACCCTAAGTAACAATAAAATGACTTAGTAGCACCTACTGCTTATTCCTGGAGGAAAGGGAATCTGAACTAAAAGTCAACACAGCCAGCTTTTTCCTTTTTCTTCAAATAACTTGAAACAGGTAAATGATATGTGAATTAAGGAATAATAATTCTGGTGACATGCATTGCTCTCTTCAATGGCCAGTAATGTGAGTTGTATTTTCTGATTTCAAAATAGTAAATAATTTCGAAAACCTTTTCCTGTTTTTTTTTTTTTTTTTAAGTTCTAAAGATGAAAAGTTGGCTGCTGATTACTTATAGGGCAGGAGTGATGTTGATCCCTGTTGGACATTTGTCAATGTCCAATGTCAATAGTTGGCTGCCACAACAGGAAGGAGTGTTCCTAACAGCTAGAGGGCAGACTACAGATGCTGCTAAACAGTATGCAGGCACAGGACGGCATCTCCTTCCCCATTTCCAACCTCCTCACACACCCACAACATAAGTAATACCCAAAATATAATCTGGCCACAAATGTTAATAGTATCACATTTGAGAAAACTGCTGTAGAGATACATGGCCTTGGCACAAGGTCAGACTACTGGCTCTCCTGTCTGCTTCAGAGGTGGTTCACATGCTCTGCTCCTATATCCACAGTCCCGAGGACCCCTCACCACCACTCTCAGCATCAGGGTGACTCTTAGGAGAATCTCACTGCTGTCTTTCCCAGAAAGACTCATTGGAGTTAACGTGAGAGAAGAAGAAGAGCAGAGGAATCAAGCATATTCCCCAATTGGCTCACACTCTTTCACCTGTTACACTAATAGCCATTACAAGATATTCGATTCTACAGATCAAATTGCTCCCATTTCCTGTCGAGATCATTTTTCTGAGATACATGGCCTTGGCACAAGGTCAGACTACTGGCTCTCCTGTCTGCTTCAGAGGTGGTTCACATGCTCTGCTCCTACATCCCTCACCACCACTCTCAGCATCAGGGTGACTCTTAGGAGAATCTCACTGCTGTCTTTCCCAGGAAGACTCATTGGAGTTAACGTGAGAGAAGAAGAAGAGGAGAGGAATCAAGCATATTCCCCAATTGGCACACACTCTTTCCCCTGTTACACTAATAGCCATTACAAGATATTCGATTCTACAGATCAAATTGCTCCCATTTCCTGTCGAGATCATTTTTCTCCAAACTTGACATTTGTTAAACCACTCTCCAAATACAGACTTTTAAAAATTATTTCTGATGTCATTTCCCTCTTTTACAATTCCTCCTTCTCTGACACATGGCTAATAATAAATCACCCTCATTAGAAAAGAAACAAAGAAGTTTCCAGACATCAGGAAATATCATTCAGTCCTTTATGTTTTCATGTGTGTATCCAGGGGGCCCACATACCTTGAGATGCCAGAACCAACCATTGGTCTCTGTTGGATTTCAACCATATATCAAGAAAACAACATCATCTTGGGACTCAAACAATGAATGGCTTTCATAAGATGTTGAAAGAGGGGGGG
>SJYT01009564.1:73386-90696 GCA_006410635.1 Cephalophus harveyi
TAGGAAAATATTCTCTGGGAAAATATTTTGGAGCTCACCACTATTCTGAGAGCTTCTTTCATGTCCTTGTTCCTCAGACTATAGATCAGGTGGTTCAGCATGGGGATCATTATAGTGTAGAACACTGTGGTCACTTCGTCAGTATCCATGCTGTTTCCAGATTGGGGCTGGCAATAAATGAAAAGGATTGTTCCATGAAAGACAATGATGGCAGCAAGGTGAAAAGCACAGATGGAAAAGGTTTTACACCTTCCCTCTGCAGAGTGCATCCTCAGGATGATGATGAGGATAAACATGTAGGAGGTGAGGATGACTATGATGGTGATGATCTCATAAAAAATGGCCAGAGTATAGCACCAATTGACTCACAGCAACATCAGAGCAAGCAAGAGACAAGAGAAGGGGGAGGTGATAAAATAAGTGGTTGATCACATTTGATCTGTAGGATGGGATCTGAAGAGCTAAACGAGTGAATCAGAGAACACATAGCACCATTGAGGTAGCAACAAGACACCAAATTCACAGAGATTTCAGGACACAGAGACCATGTAGATCAGTGTGACACAGATGGCCACAAAGCGGTCATAGGCCATCACTGCCAGCAGAATGNGTTGATCACATTTGATCTGTAGGATGGGATCTGAAGAGCTAAACGAGTGAATCAGAGAACACATAGCACCATTGAGGTAGCAACAAGACACCAAATTCACAGAGATTTCAGGACACAGAGACCATGTAGATCAGTGTGACACAGATGGCCACAAAGCGGTCATAGGCCATCACTGCCAGCAGAATGAGCTCAGTTACCACAAATGTGCAAAACAGGTAGAATTACACAGCACATTCCAGGAAGGGAATGGCTCATTCATTTAAAATGTTAGCTAGTATATTTGACATGATGATCATGGAGTAACAGAAATCCACAAAGGACAAGTGGCTGAGGAAAAAGTACATGGGGTTGTGGAGTCCAGAGCTGACCTGAATGAGGGCAAGCATGCCCAAGTTTCCCAAAACTGTATCTCCATCGATGGAAAAAAACGGCAGGAAGAGGACGACTCTGAGATCAGGGGCATCTGAGAATCCAAGGAGGATGAAGTCTGTCACAGCAGTGCAATTTTTCTTGTCCATGTTCCTAATTTACTTCTATTCTTCCTTTCACAGTTCTACCCCAAATTGGCAGAAGCAGAGAGACATGCACCAAAGAGACTCAGGGTCCCTCTGTCCTCACTCCCAGGAAACACTTGTTCAGGACACTGCTATGAAGGAGTTCAGCTAAGTCAGGCCCTTCTATATATCTTTCTGGAAATTATGCACTTCTTGTTCCTGATATGTAATGTTTGCAGTGACACAAAATTCCACCAAGTGATTTATGTCATTAAGAAATAACTGAAGCTAAGGTATAAATTAGATACCCTACACGGGAGTGTCAGAAAGGCAGCCCTCCTCTGCCCTCCAGAGGACTTGTTGATTTACCGGGAAGGCTGAGACCCTTATGTCTCCTCCACTCCCTGTGGCACAAGGCCCTAGAGAGAATCCCTTGCCTTCCTCTTCAGAGCTTCAAAACAAGCCATTAAAGCTAATTATTGTTTTCTGCTGCAATTCATATTTCTTGAAAACATGAGGAAAAATCAATAGCAGACTTAGAAACATTGTATATGAAAGTAAATCAAAAGTTTAACTGTCACTTTCTCACTAAGCCCCATATCATTCCCAGAGACTCCAAAACTGTCCCTTATGTCTCCTCCACTCCCTGTGGCACAAGGCCCTAGAGAGAATCCCTTGCCTTCCTCTTCAGAGCTTCAAAACAAGCCATTAAAGCTAATTATTGTTTTCTGCTGCAATTCATATTTCTTGAAAACATGAGGAAAAATCAATAGCAGACTTAGAAACATTGTATATGAAAGTAAATCAAAAGTTTAACTGTCACTTTCTCACTAAGCCCCATATCATTCCCAGAGACTCCAAAACTGTTGGATAATTTTGTCATAGCAAAAGTTATCTAGATTGCACAACAAACGTTTCTCTTTTTCAAATACATTGTTTTATGCTTTTAATTTCTTTTAAATTTACCAAGGTAAAATTGACAAACATAATTTATATATATGTAAGGTATAAATTTGATGTTTTGATATATATATGTGTGTATATATGTATATATATATATGGTTCAGTTCAGTTCAGTTCAGTCACTCAGTGGTGTCCGACTGTTTGTGACCCCATGAACTGCAGCACACCAGGCCTCCCTGTCCATCACCAATTCCCAGAGTTCACTCAAACTCAAGTCCATCGAGTCGGTGATCCCATCCAGCCATCTCATCCTCTGTCATCCCCTTCTTCTGCCCCCAATCCCTCCTAGCATCAGTCTTTTCCAATGAGTCAACTCTTTTCATTGGGTGGCCAAAGTACTGGAGATTCACTTTAGCATCATTCCTTCCAAAGAATACCCAGGGCTGATGTCTTTTAGAATGGACTGGTTGGATCTCCTTGTATTCCAAGGGACTCTCAAGAGTCTTCTCCATCACCACAGTTCAAAAGCATCAATTCTTTGGCACTCAGCTTTCTTCACAGTCCAACTCTCACATCCATACATGACCATTGGAAAAACCATAGCCTTGACTAGATGGACCTTTGTTGGCAAAGTAATGTCTCTGCTTTTGAATATGCTATCTAGGTCGGTCATAACTTTCCTACCAAGGAGTAAGCGTCTTTTAATTTCATGGCTGCAGTCACCATCTGCAGTGATTTTGGAGCCCCAAAACATAAAGTCTAGAGTTGTCTAAAATCACATACAATGACATAGACAAAATATGCAGTAAAACTAGTGTTTTTCTTATTGCTTGCCTGTTTGCTTCTCAATTCATATATCTCTCAGCTAAATATTACCTAATGACCTAAAAAATTCAAAAGAAGCTAACAAAGAAACACTGAATTATAAGCTCTTGATGTTAGAATTATAAATTATAATTTTCTGTATGACAAAAATATCTTGAACAATGTCTAATTTCTGTAATTTGAAAGATAATTCTGCTCAGAATGTTTATTCCATCCAAAAACTCTAAAGGAATTAAACAAGCTACTGGAGTGTAACAGAATTTCAGAATATGCTCATTTGTGCATAAAATCAAACATGTGCTCTTCCTTGCAAAATAAAAGCCATTCAATTTTGAAATAAATCATAGTTTCCATAATGGATAGTGAAATAAAATGTGAGGTCTTTAATAAGCTTATGAAAGTTTTACAACAAACTAAATGTGTGTTTTAACAGTCCATTGCCTATAATCATTTAAAGAATTTTAGATTGAACAAGAACAAGGAAGCAGACTTTGAATTTTGATATATGCTCAACTCAAATTGACAGGATACAACATACAAAGAAAAGTGAATCAAAAAGACTCATTCATAGCCACTTCTGTTCACCATTTCCAACATTTCACATGCCTCCGATTTGGAACCCTGAGTCCTGCTAGGAAAATATTCTCTGGGAAAATATTTTGGAGCTCACCACTTTTCTGAAAGCTTCTTTCATGTCCTTGTTCCTCAGACTATAGATCAGGTGGTTCAGCATGGGGATCACTATAGTGTAGAACACTGTGGTCACTTCGTCAGTATCCATGCTGTTTCCAGATTGGGGCTGGCAATAAATGAAAAGGATTGTTCCATGAAAGACAATGATTGCAGCAAGGTGAAAAGCACAGATGGAAAAGGCTTTACACCTTCCCTCTGCAGAGTGCATCCTCAGGATGATGATGAGGATAAACATGTAGGAGGTGAGGATGACTATGATGGTGATGATCTCATAAAAAATGGCCAGAGTGTAGCACCAGTTGACTCACAGCAACATCAGAGCAAGCAAGAGACAAGAGAAGGGGGAGGTGATAAAAGAAGTGGTTGATCACATTTGATCTGTAGGATGGGATCTGAAGAGCTAAACAAGTGAATCAGAGAACACATAGCACCATTTAGGTAGCAACAAGACACCAAATTCACACAGACATTTCAGGACACAGTGACCATGTAGATCAGTGTGGCACAGATGGCCACAAAGTGGTCATAGGCCATCACTGCCAGCAGAATGAGCTCAGTTACCACAAATGTGCAAAACAGGTAGAATTACACAGCACATTCCAGGAAGGGAATGGCTCTTGTCTTCATTTAAAATGTTAGCTAGTATATTTGACATGATGATCATGGAGTAGCAGAAATCCACAAAGGACAAGTGGCTGAGGAAAAAGTGCATGGGAGTCCAGAGCTGACCTGAATGAGGGCAAGCATGCCCAAGTTTCCCAAAACTGTATCTCCATAGATGGAAAAAAACGGCAGGAAGAGGATGACTCTGAGCTCAGGGGCATCTGAGAATCCAAGGAGGATGAAGTCTGTCACAGCAGTGCAATTTTTCTTGTCCATGTTCCTAATTTACTGGGTATGGAGTAAAATATTAATAGTTATTCTGTGTTATATCATCCTCGATTCAGTTTTTCCTCTCTTAAAAAAGACATGATAATGCATACTGTCCTATAAAGTTAATGTAGTGATTTTATTAATTACACTATACAATTCACTATGCAAATTCACTGCTTTAGATTTACTTGAAGTTCTAAACAAAGAAAGAGAAAGTGTTAATCTCTCAGTCGTGCCTGAATCTTTGCACCCCATGGACGAGACTTTTCTGTCTTTGGGATTCTTCAAGCAAGAATACTGGAGTGGGTTGCCATTCCCTTCTCCAGGGGATCTTCCCCACTCAGAGATCTAAGCTGGGTCTCCCTATTGCAGGCAGACTCTTTACCATCTGAGCCACCAGGGACAACAAAGATGTGAATATGAAATTAACAGAAATTCTTGCTGCTGCTTATTTATGAAATCAGAACTTAGAAATACAGTGTAAATCTCAAAGAAATGTCAAAGTTATGGTATATGTTTATGTACAGGACTTCCCTGGTGGCTCAGATGGTAGAGAATCTGCCTGCAATGTGGGAGATCCAAGTTCCATCCCTGAGTTGTGAAGATCCCCTGGAGAAGGGAATGGCTACCCACACCAGTATTCTTGCCTAGAGAATTCCATGAGCAGAGGAGCCTGTGTGGTTACAGCCCATGGAGTTGCTAAGAGTTGTACACAACTGAGTGACTAACATATATATGCTACAGTTTCATATTTATACTGTATATCCATAGTTTTTCATATATATATATATATATAAATTATGAAGCTTTTTGAAGAATTGTTAAGGACTTTATTAATGACCATGAGAGGTGGCAAGTGACAAATGCTAAGCCAGATGGCACAGATAAAATATTATATATGTACATAAATTTCATCATATATCAAATCATTACAACATCAATGAAGCATAACTATTTTAAAACAATTTTTTACAAAGAAAAAGCAATGGAGAATCTTGTTATGGGTTGTATTGGAGAAGGAAGGTGGGATTTTTTTTAAAGAAAAGATAAGGCATGTGATACATAGAAAATGCCAACAGAAGATAAGAACAGGCTCACTTCCTCTCCCTGCTGACCCTTGGTAATTTTAACTGCTTTAGAGGCATGTATTGGTTTATCTTGGACCAAAGAGGCTCTGGACTAAAACTCAAAATGTCATTTGTAACAGGGATAAGAAATCTGCTATGGAAGACACCTCTGTTCCTCTCATGTCTGCTTCGGAGGTTGGTGTCATGTTTCTGTTCTTTCATGAACAGTTCTGGAACTTCACTGGTGGCTCAGCAGTAAATAATCTGCCTGCGATGCAGGAGACATGGAGACACATGTCCAGTCTCTGGGCCAGGAAAATCCCCTGGAGGAGGAAATGGCAACCAGCTTCAGTATTCTTGCCTAGGGATTCCCATGGAAAAAAGGGGCTTGGAGGGCTACAGTCTATGGGGTTGCAAAAGGGTCAGACACAACTGAATGACTAAACAACAACAAAACAGTCTTGAGGATCCGTCACTGCCACTCTTGAGAAAATCCCCTGGAGGAGGAAATGGCAACCAGCTTCAGTATTCTTGCCTAGGGATTCCCATGGAAAAAAGGGGCTTGGAGGGCTACAGTCTATGGGGTTGCAAAAGGGTCAGACACAACTGAATGACTAAACAACAACAAAACAGTCTTGAGGATCCGTCACTGCCACTCTCGGTCTCTGAGTGGCTGTCTGGAGAATCTCCTTGAGGTCTTTCCCAGGTTCCCCGGAGGGAGTTAATGTGACAGAAGAGGAAGTGTCAAGGTGGGAGAAATCAAGCTTCTTCCCACTTTGTTCACACTCATTTTCCTCTTACACTAATAGCTATTACAAGATATTTGGTTTTGTAGATTAAATTGCTATCATTTATCTTTGAGACTGTTCCTCCAAAACTTTAAATACTTTCATAAAATAGTGTCTGCAACATGACATTTCTTAAAACAACCTCTAAGAGAGAACTAAATACAGAAGCTTATGGCATTGAAACATGTATATTATCATGTAAGAAACGAAGTGCCAGTCTATGTTCAATACAGGATACAGGATGCTTGGGGCTGGTGCACGGGGATGATCGAGAGAGGTGATATGGGGTGGGAGGTGGGAGCAGGGTTCAGGATTGGGAGCTCATATATACCCGTGACAGATTCATGTCAATGTATGGCAAAACCAATAGAGTATTGTAAAGTAAAATAAAATAAAAATAAAATTAAAAAATAAAATAAAGAAAAATGAATAAATCAGTACCACTACTCTCCAACTCTCCCCAAATCAGAGTGTCATCCTACCAGCAACCTGAGGGATACACATTACTTCTTTTGTTTCTGAGGATGGTATGCGGCAAAATGATACAGATTTTATGTTTTTATTTATATCTGTTTTTGGGGCCCATGTTCCTTAAGCTTCTAAAACCAATCATTGATCTCTGCAGGCCCTCAGCAGAATATCAAGAAAGAAACATCATCTTGGGACTCAAATAATTAATGAGTTTTATGAGATAAAAGAGGGGTAAAACTATCCCAAGTGGGTACATGTTGTTATAAATATAATCAAACATGATTGAGTCCAGAGGTCATGATGAGTTGCAGAACACTGTAGGCTGCATTCAAACATTGCTTTGTTCACCAGGACTTACATTGTTATTATGAAATATAATAGGACTTATAAACTTTGCCTGTCATACACAAAATCTTCTTTCTTGAGGGCTTAGTGTCTGAAATCACACCAGAGTTTTGCCAAATATCAAAGAAGGGTAAGAATATTGAGCCTCCTTTCCTGAGAATAATAGCTGATGGCTTCCCTGGTGGCTCAGATGGTAAAGCGTCTGCCTGCAATGTGGGAGATCCAGGTTCATTTCCTGGGTCGGGAAGATCCCCTGGAGAAGGAAATGGCAATCCACTCCAGCACTCTTGCCTGGAAAATCCCATGGACAGAGGACCCTGATAGGTTACAGTCCATGGGGTCGCAAAGAGTCAGACACGACTGAGTAACTTCACACATACTTTACATGTTCTGAATACAATTATTAACACATTTAATTTTTATTATAATAAGTTAGGTAAGTACAGTTATGTACCTTTACCAATAATGTGACTGAGGCAGACAGCTGTCACTTGCACAAAATCACAAGTGGAATCCCTGATAGGATGAGCCTGCATGCTGTATTTGGGTTTCTGTCATCCATGTGACCCTGTGTGGAAGAGCAGAGCTCCTGCACGGTTCTGAATGGCATCCCTCCTGCTCAGTGCAGAGACCATTTAATGGGTTTCCCTGAAGGATCTCTCCCAGGTCTGCTCCTTCTCTAATTGTATAAATGATGTCTCCCTAAACCAACAATGTTCAAAGACGCTTACTCCTTGGAACTAAACCGAACTGAAGAAGGGCGTCTCATGACAAAAACACAGAACCAAAATCTAGAAAGAGCATCATCAGCAGTGACCCTTTATATGTCCGGGAAACACATTCACAGGAAAGGTGCTTTGCATATTTGTTTATCTTAGACTTATAGACATGGCAGGTGTTTTAAAAAATTGATTTAAATATAAAAACTTATTGACATTTATTTCTTAGTCATTAGTCATAAATTGAGTAATATAAATATGCAGTTCTGTTTTATGAACTGTATTTACACCAAATAAAATAATATTTTAGAAGAATATTAGAAAGGTGGAATGATATTAACAATATGTTAAATTTTCTAACTTTCAAATTTTATTGTTTTAATCAAATTTATTCTATGTGGAGAAGGCAATGGCACCCTACTCCAGTACTCTTTCCTGGAAAATCCCATTGATGGAGGAGCCTCGTAGGTTGCAGTCCATGGGGTTGCTAAGAGTCGGACACAACTGAGTGACTTCACTTTCACTTTTCACTTTCATGCATTGGAGAAGAAAATGGCAACCCACTCCAGCATTCTTGCCTGGAGAATCCCAGGGATGGGGGAGCCTGGTGGGCTGCTGTCTATGGGGTCACACAGAGTCGGACATGACTGAAGTGACTTAGCAGCAGCAGCATTCTATGTGGAAGAACAGCAGACATGTTTAATTATTATATAATAAGCAGAATTTAATACTAAGTACAAAATGAGGATATATAATTACTCATTCATTTATTCATTCATATTTAAACATGTTTATTACAGGCTTACCTAGAGATAAGTACTATTTTAGGTATTGCAGGAAGAAAGAATGTTCCTTTGTCAAAATTTTATATTTAAGGGGAAGAATTTAATAGATTACTATCTAGTCATCTATAAATACCTCATGCAAATATATGCTACACATCTTGGAAGGCTCTTTTCCCATTGTTAATGAAGACTGAAGACTTCTTTGGACATTGGTTCAGTGAAATGAGGCTTTTGTGTCTATTAATTTTCAGAAGGCATCCTTCACATCTTTATTCCTTAGGCTGTAGATCAGAGGGTTCAGAATGGGGTTCACCACTGTATAGAACAGAGGACACCTTGATGGTTTGTTGAGAGTTCTTGGAATTGGGCACACAGTAGAGAGAAAGGATGGTCTCATGGAAGATGGTAATGGCAGACAGGTGAGATGCACAGGTGGACAAAGCTTTGCAAGCAGAATGAATGTTTAGCATAGTGACAAAAATAAAGACATAGGAAGTGAGGATGATCAGAAGTACACCAACCTCATTGAAGGTGGTGAAGGCAAAGAGCACCAGGTGGGGGATGTGTGTATTGGAGTTTGAGAGAGCAATGATAGCAATGTATTCACAGAAAAAGTGGTTGATCACCTTATGTCCAGAAAAGCTTAATTGGAGGGCATAGCAAAGGAGTACCAATGGGCTAAATATGCCCCAGAGATATGACCCAGCCACCAGCAGGACAAACAGCCTCTGTGACATGACCGCTGTGTAAAGCAAAGGGTTACAGATGGCCACAAAGCAGTCATAGGCCATCATTGCCAGCAGTAAGGACTCAGTCACCACAGCAGTGCAGGACAGGAAGTATTGCAGCATGCAGCTAGTATAGAAGATGCTCTTAACAGCCATGACCAAGTTCTTGAGCAGCTTGGGAGTAACAATGGAAGAGTAACAAAAATCAACAAAAGAAAGATGACTAAGGAAAAAGCACATGGGGGTGTGAAACTTAGGGTTAATTTTGATAATTCCCATCATGTCCAGATTTCCTACCACGGTGATAATGTACATGATCAGAAACACGAGGAAGAGAGGAATCTGAAGCTCTGGGTAATCTGTGAAACTCAAGAGAGCAAACTTTGTCTCCAGACTCAGATTTCTTGTAGTCATCACTATGATGCCTTTGAAAAGAAAGAATGGGATAAGGGAGTTTTTCTTGACAAAGAGATTTACAGAAATAAGTGAAAATTATATTACTTTCTATGATGGACAAAATATTATTATTTCTATGATGGATGAAGTTATTAGTTCTAACTTTTTCCATTTGCAACATTCCTTATTTAGATAACTACTGTGGATAGATCTACCAATCCAACTGAGTCTCTAAACTGTTTTTGCATACCCATTGTAGCTGGTATTTTCCTAAGGAATACTTAACACATTGAAGTAAGTACATTCACTCATCAGCTAGTAGCATAGTATGCACATAACTGATTTAAAAATATTTGCACATGAATACATAAACAAGTGAAACTGTGTAAGAAAAATGTGAGATGTTTACATCAAATGACAACACATATTGTTACTGTATTTTGCATGCATACACAAATCAACTAAAGCCTTGAAGAGAATATGTTTGTCTTCTAAGTATCAAGAAAAATAATAGAGACATCTAAGAAGAGAGTATAATAATCCCATTTTAGCATGTTTTGTTCAGACAAGGATATTTCTCTCCTGGGACAGCTTCACTGCTGAGGAGGACGATGACTCGTTTTGAATTCTAAGTGGTGAGTACACTTTATCAGGATTTATAGCTTATGGCTTAACTTCTATCACAGACCTAGACATTGTATACATGTCTCTTAAGGGTCTCAAGATTTATCAGGTAAGAGTTTTCTCAGAATTAACTACTTCTCTGTATAATCGGCTTCAGTTTTGATTATACAGAGTGAAGTAAGCCAGAAAGGAAAACACCAATACAGTATACTAACACATATATATGGAATTTAGAAAGATGGTTATGATAACCCTGTATGTGAGACAGCAAAAGAGACACAGATATATAGAACAGTCTTTTGGACTCTGTGGGAGAGGGAGAGGGTGGGATGATTTGGGAGAATGGCATTGAAACATGTATAATATCATATAAGGAACGAATTGCCAGTCTAGGTTCGATGCAGGGTGCAGGATGCTTGGGGCTGGTACACTGGGATGACCCGGAGGGATGATGTGTGGAGGGAGGTGGAAGGGGGTTCAGGATTGGGAACACGTGAACACCCATGGCAGATCCATGTTGATGTGTGGCAAAACCAAGATAATATTATAAAGTAAAATAATAATAATAATAAAATAAACAAAATATACAAATTTTATTTTTTCTTAATTGATAAAGGGTAAAAACATTTTCAAATATATGGTTAAATTTGATGTGTATTTATTAATACATGTTTACAGGTAAAGGGTCATCGTTCAAATAAGAGAAGAAAGACTTTGTCAACAGTCACCAGAACTTCGTACTAACAATTAAAGAAAGAAATTACAATAACCTGAGTCTTAACCGATCGTAAATGTTATTTGAGTCTATACGTCTACTGTGGTGGGAATACCGTCTTTCACTTTTCCTTGATTTTTCGGAGAACTACTTTTACTTTCTCCTCTCACTTTTTCCACCGAATTTCGAGTTGTAAGTCTTTTGCTTATAGTACCGTAGACCAGGGTAGTGAAGTACCGTTTATCTACCCTTTTGTCACTTTTGTCACAGTCTGAAATAAAAACCCCCGAGGTTTTAGTGGTGTCTACCACCAACGTCAGTACTTTAATTTTCCGCGAATGAGGAACCTTCCTTTCAATACTGGTTAGATCTACCGTATAAGTTTTCGCCTCTGTAATGAAACGGCTGATTCCAGGTAGATCAGTTCCGATACCAAAAAGGTCACCAAAACATACCTGCACTCTAAACCTGACACTTCTTTCGACTCGTGGTTTCTTAACTACGAAAACTTGACACCACAACCTCTTCTGGGAACTCTCAGGGAACCTGACGTTCCTCTAGGTCAGTCAGGTAAGACTCCCTCTAGTCGGGAGTCTAAAGAAACCTCCCTTACTACGACTTCGACCTTGAGGTCATGAAACCGGTGGAGTACGCTTCTCAACTGAGTAACCTTTTCTGAGACTAAGACCCTCCCTAACCCCCGTCCTCCTCTTCCCCTGCTGGCTCCTACTCTACCGACCTACCGTAGTGCCTGAGCTACCTGCACTCAGACTCACTTGAGGCTCTCTACCATTACTTGTCCCTCCGGACCACACGACGCTAAGTACCCCAGTGTTTCTCAACCTGTTCTGACTCGTTGACGTGACTTGTCTTGACTTGTATTTTTCTTTTCACTTTTCTTCTGGAGTCAATGGTAATATTCTTTTATTACAAAAATGACACAGTGTTTGTTGAAATTTTTGAATGGACGTTGTCTCTTCGTCCAGAGGTGGTAGGACAAAGAGACACCCGACTCATATTGGCCCTCTGGTTCCGAGAATGTAGACTCAAACATCGAGACGCCTGAGTTTGGGACCTCCTGGTGATCGTTGTAAAAGGAGTGGTCGTAGTGTTGTCTAGTAATTCCTTTTACCGTCCAGAGCATGGTAAAAATTACTGATCTTTATAAAACCTTAATGTGTTTTTTAACACCGAACTTTAACCGACGACCTTAAACAAAGGTACATTAATTTTATGAGGACCTTACTTACTGTGTTTTAACTTTGATTACCTTTTTTCGGTATATACATATATATATACACACACACACACACATATGTGTGTGTATTTTACTACAGATTTTAACCTTCAAATATATGTATTAAAAGAAACGTTAAACGTTTATAATTTTCCAACTTTTTTTCACACATGATATACCCAGTGTTGCAATTATTTTCATAGAAAGCATTTTGTCAGAGATGTATTTCATGTTTAAATTATAATGAACAGGACACAAGTCAATTCACAGTCAGCTACATCAGCAGTATGTGAACCATGCACTTCCAGATGTTCAAGCTGGATTTAGAAAAGGCAGAGGAACCAGAGATCAAATTGCCAACATCCGCTGGATCATTAAAAAAGCAAGAGAGTTCCAGAAAAACATCTATTTCTCCTTTATTGACTATGCCAAAACCTTTGACTGTGTGGATCACAAAAAACTGTGGAAAATTCTGAAGGAGATGGGAAGACCAGACCACCTGACCTGCCCCTTGAGAAACCTGTATGCAGGTCAGGAAGTACAGTGAGAACTGGACATGGAACAGCAGGCTGGTTCCAAATAGGAAAAGGAGTATGTCAAGGCTGTATATTGTCACCCTGCTTATTTAACTTCTATGCAGAGTACATCATGAGAAATGCTGGGCTGGAAGAAGCACAAGCTGAAGTCCAGATTGCCAGAAGAAATATCACTAACCTGAGATTTGCAGATGACACCACCCTTAGAGCAGAAAGTGAAGAAATAAAGAGCTTCTTGATGAAAATGAAAGAGGAGAGTGAAAAAGTTGGCTAAAGCTCAACATTCAGAAAACAAAGATCTGGTCCCATCACTTCATGGCAAATAGATGGGGAAACAGTGGGAAAAGTGGCTGACTTTATTTTTCTGGGCTCCAAAATGACCACAGATGGTGATTGCAGCCATGAAATCAAAAGACGGTTAATTCTTGGTAGGAAAGTTATGGCCAACCTAGACAATATTAAAACTAGAGACATCAATTTGTAAACAAAGGTCCTTGTAGTCAAGGCTATAGTTTTTTCCAGTGATCATGTGTGGATGTGAGAGTTGGACTATAAGGAAAGCTGAGCACTGAAGAATTTATGCTTTTGAATTGTGGTGCTGGAGAAGACACTTGAGAGTCCCTTGGACTGCAAGGAGATCAGTCCTGGGTGTTCATTGATAGGACTCATTTTGAAGCTGATACTCCAGTACTCTGGCCACCTGATGCAGAGAGAAGACTCATTTGAAAAGACTCTGATGCTGGGAAGGATTGAGGGAAGGAAGAGAAGGGGACAGCAGAGGATGAGATGTTTGGATGGCATCTCCGACTCAATGGACATGGGTTTGGGTGGACTTCAGGAGTTGCTTATGGACAGGGAGGCCTGGTATGATGTAGCTCATGAGGTTGCAAGGAGTCAGACACGACTGAGCAACTGAACTGAACTGACCCTGTGTGTAATGGGACCCCCTATGATGTACAGGAAAGACTGACGTGCTGCAGTCCATGGGATCACAGAGTCGGACATTCCTGAGTGAATGAACTGAACTGATGATGGAGTCATTAATATTTGATTTCCATCCAACTGAAGTCAGAGAAGAACACTATCCTGGCCTCTCTTTGTGGCTGAACTCACTGTTGACCTCTTCCCTCATCTGTTTGTATAAAATATATAATACATTGAACACATTGCATCTTCCATATAGCTCACACAACAATTTGCCAGTTCTGTGAAACTGTACCTCTTTTATTTGTAAATCAGTTTGTGAAACGTGGTCTAGGTGATTTTTGAATGCTATTCAAATAGGCCTTTATCTTATATTTTAACAAAATTTTGTCAGTTTTGCTTGACAAATGTGAGAGGAATTTAGGTTTGCCTCTGTCAATTTTTCTGAAACAGCATGATTTATTCTCCTCTAGTGTAACTGCATCCAGAATAACTATATTGCTCTCCTCTAGTATAGTATAACTATAACCTATAACATTTCTCTTATAGGATTAAAAAAAGCTCCAGAGGCATCCATACCATGACTCCTTTTTCTCATGACTTTCCTAGAGAGAAATCAGTCTAAGTAATACAGAGCTGCTTTGAAAATACTAATGTCCTGGATTTATGATTTTCTTGTGATATTCTTGCCATGTATCTTTGGCTAAGAGATTAATCAACATATTAAGTTGTGGTCATATTTTTTAGCTCTGATCATGCATCTTAAAAGGTTCAATATTTAGAAAGATTGCTCTATTAGTTTCCTATTGTTACCATTAAAAATTTGCCACAAACTTAGTGGCCTATAACAATTCATAATTATTATCTTGCTAGCAAGAAGTCCAAAATGAGTCTTATGGGGCTTGAGACAGGGAATGTGCACAGCTTTTTCCTTCTGGAGATTCCAGGAACCATTCATCCTTCTCTTTTCCTGCTTCTGGTGTCTGGTGGCATTCCTTGACTTAAAGCAGGCTCACTCCAGACTCTGGTGCATTGTCACATTTTCATCTCCTCTGTAACAAATCTCCCCCACCTTCCTCTTGTATGTCCTTGTAGTCAAGGCTATAGTTTTTTCCAGTGATCATGTGTGGATGTGAGAGTTGGACTATAAGGAAAGCTGAGCACTGAAGAATTTATGCTTTTGAATTGTGGTGCTGGAGAAGACACTTGAGAGTCCCTTGGACTGCAAGGAGATCAGTCCTGGGTGTTCATTGATAGGACTCATTTTGAAGCTGATACTCCAGTACTCTGGCCACCTGATGCAGAGAGAAGACTCATTTGAAAAGACTCTGATGCTGGGAAGGATTGAGGGAAGGAAGAGAAGGGGACAGCAGAGGATGAGATGTTTGGATGGCATCTCCGACTCAATGGACATGGGTTTGGGTGGACTTCAGGAGTTGCTTATGGACAGGGAGGCCTGGTATGATGTAGCTCATGAGGTTGCAAGGAGTCAGACACGACTGAGCAACTGAACTGAACTGACCCTGTGTGTAATGGGACCCCCTATGATGTACAGGAAAGACTGACGTGCTGCAGTCCATGGGATCACAGAGTCGGACATTCCTGAGTGAATGAACTGAACTGATGATGGAGTCATTAATATTTGATTTCCATCCAACTGAAGTCAGAGAAGAACACTATCCTGGCCTCTCTTTGTGGCTGAACTCACTGTTGACCTCTTCCCTCATCTGTTTGTATAAAATATATAATACATTGAACACATTGCATCTTCCATATAGCTCACACAACAATTTGCCAGTTCTGTGAAACTGTACCTCTTTTATTTGTAAATCAGTTTGTGAAACGTGGTCTAGGTGATTTTTGAATGCTATTCAAATAGGCCTTTATCTTATATTTTAACAAAATTTTGTCAGTTTTGCTTGACAAATGTGAGAGGAATTTAGGTTTGCCTCTGTCAATTTTTCTGAAACAGCATGATTTATTCTCCTCTAGTGTAACTGCATCCAGAATAACTATATTGCTCTCCTCTAGTATAGTATAACTATAACCTATAACATTTCTCTTATAGGATTAAAAAAAGCTCCAGAGGCATCCATACCATGACTCCTTTTTCTCATGACTTTCCTAGAGAGAAATCAGTCTAAGTAATACAGAGCTGCTTTGAAAATACTAATGTCCTGGATTTATGATTTTCTTGTGATATTCTTGCCATGTATCTTTGGCTAAGAGATTAATCAACATATTAAGTTGTGGTCATATTTTTTAGCTCTGATCATGCATCTTAAAAGGTTCAATATTTAGAAAGATTGCTCTATTAGTTTCCTATTGTTACCATTAAAAATTTGCCACAAACTTAGTGGCCTATAACAATTCATAATTATTATCTTGCTAGCAAGAAGTCCAAAATGAGTCTTATGGGGCTTGAGACAGGGAATGTGCACAGCTTTTTCCTTCTGGAGATTCCAGGAACCATTCATCCTTCTCTTTTCCTGCTTCTGGTGTCTGGTGGCATTCCTTGACTTAAAGCAGGCTCACTCCAGACTCTGGTGCATTGTCACATTTTCATCTCCTCTGTAACAAATCTCCCCCACCTTCCTCTTGTAAAGACCCTTATATTTAGTACTCAGATGATCTTCCTATCCCAAAGTACTTATCACAGCTGTAAAGTTCCCTTGTAATAGAAGGTCACTCACAGATTCCAGAGTTTAGAGCCTGAGTGACTTTGGGAGCTATTATTCAGTCTCTCACAGTAATTCTTTAATTTTGTCCTGAGAAGATTTTTAAGTATGTAGGTATTTGTGTGTATGCACATGAATGTATTTGTGTATTTATATGCTTATACTGTCATGCTTGTATTTATCTATCTTCTTCTTCCACCAAGATACACAAAGTATTGAACAATGATACTCGTTATGAGAAAATAACCACCCCCGCCCCTCAGGACTTTTTTTGCTGTTATAGTCCTCTACTGTATCTGCACTTATTTGAAAATTTTGTCTTCTGTTTGTATCATCTCCATTTAATAAAGAGATGAAATTTGCTACTTTCTTCTCTTTCCCACATTTGTTGAAGCATACTATTTTCTAGCTTTATTAACTTATAACATTATATAATTTTAATGTGTACAATGGGATGATTTGATATACACATGTATTGGGAAACATTACAATAAAGTTAGTTAGCATATCTGTTATCTCACATAGTTACTAACGTGTGTGTGGTGAGAGCATTAAGACCAACTCTTTAGAAACTTTCAAGTATACATTAGAGTATCTTTTAACTACAGTTGGCATGCTGTACATTGGATCTTCAGAACTTATTGTCTTCTTTTTTTTCTGAAAAGCTTATTTATTTATTTATTTTTATTTATTTTAATTGGAAGCTAGCTACTTTACAATATTGTGGTGGTTTTTGCCATACATTGACATGAATCAGCCATGGATGCACACACTTTCCCTATCCTGAACCCCCCTCCCACCTCCCTCCATCCTTCAGGGTCATCCCAGTGCACCAGCCCTGAGCACCCTGTCTCATGCATCGAACCTGAACTGGCGAACTTATTGTCTTATAACTGGAA